>CP137672.1:25980034-26230376 GCA_037976565.1 Mesocentrotus franciscanus
CTGCATACCCCGGCCGCACAGACGATACGACCTCCAGGCCGACACTAAATGGAAAGAGAGAGGTTAAGAAGTAGAGCACATGTATAGTTCGGAGTAGATATATAAATTTAATATTATCATTGAAGAACGTGTTATCAGCATGTAGATTTATTGATTAAACCAAGAAATGGATTTGAAATTTGAGAACAAAACTGAATAAAGCATGAAACCTACCTGGGATTCTGCATATTCTATGCCCGCCCGGGATTTCTTCTTTACTCTTCCTTCGGTGGCACTCGCCGATGACAGAAGGGAAAGGAATGAGTTTGGGGATGCTCTGCACCATGCTGCCATTGTGGAGTCGCTTCATCTCACACTTGTGGGACATGGGCAAAGTGTAATTTAGGCCGAACCCGTCTGGACAAGTTGTCTTCGCCATCTTGGACCAATCCGATAACATAGGCAAGGCTGTGAGGAATATATATTAGAAACATAATTGCTAGTTGATCACTTCCTCCTACGCCTCCTTTCCTCCTGCCTCCTCCTCCCTCTTTTCTCCCTCTACCTCCCCATCCTCTTGCTCCTCCTCCTGCCCGCCCTACTACTTCTCTCCCCCTCATCTTATTCATTTTCCTCCTCGTCGTCTGCTCCTTCCCTCCTTCCTCTCATCCCCATTCCTCATCTCCTAACCCTTGTCAATGGTTGTGTAATAGTGCCTGCAAAATGTGACTACAATAATGGCCCTGTACTTAAGCTGCCTGTTTGACACAGCCAGAAACAGGCAGACTGCTAGGCTCTGCCCAAGGCTTTAGGAATTGTGATAAAGTGTCAAATTACAGTCTGTGCTTGCAGACTAACGTATGTTTTACACCTCGCCCCTGCTTCGCTTCATAATGGTAATTTCCGAAAGCCACCTATTTTTCAGCAACATTCCTGAAATCATACAAATATGACGGAGATGTTAAGTCAAAATGATACTTGCCGAAGGACAAACAGATTACGGTACCAGACAGGAACGTCCAAAATACACCTATCTTTGGGTATTTAGCCTGTATTCAGAGAGACATATTAATATTGTTTAAATCAACAAGAACAAGAACAACAATATCAAGAACAGAACAAAAATGATGACGATATTGATACGGATGATAATGGTAATACTGATGATGGTGATAATGATAATAAAGATGATGTTAAAAATGATGATGATGATCAGTGGGCGCACAGTGCCCCCTCCCCTTCTTTTTCAAGTACCCTCAAAGTGCCCCTTTACTTTGTAAAGTGGCCCTTCCCTTTTCACCTCTGATAAGTGCCCTTTTATTTTTACACGTGCCCCTTTTTACTTCGACAAGTTCCTATTTTCTTTGTAATAAGTGTCCATTTTCCATTCTAATAAGGGCCCTTTTTAATCTCTAGTAAGTGCCCCTTTTCAGGTACGAGAAGTGCCCCTTTTCACTTTTGATAAGTGCCCCCATTTACCCCTATTCAAATCTGAGAGGTGTCCCTTTTTACTATGACAAGTACCCCTTTTCCTTTGTAAGATGTGCCCCTTCCCTTTTAATAACTACCGCTTTTTAACTCGGATAAGCGCACCTTTTATTATTTTCACATGTTCCACTTTTCCTTTCTTACGAGTGCCCGTTTTCCTTATGATAAGTGTCCCTTTTCATTCTCATAAGTGCCCCTTTTTATCTCTGGTAAATGACCCTTTGGGGTACGAGAAGTTACTCCTTACTTCAGATAAGTGCCCCCCTCACCTCCGATAATTCCCATATTCAAATCTGAGAGATGCTCGTTTTTACTTTGACAAGTGCCCTTCCCTCCCGATAAGTGCTCTTTCATCTCTGATGAGTGCCCTTTTCACCTCTAATAACTGCCCCTTTTATTTTGACACGTGCCCCTTTTGCTTTCTAATAAATGCCCTTTTTCCTTCTTATAAGTGCCCCTTTTCATATCTGGTTAGCGCCCTTTTTCAGGTGCGATAAGTTCCACTTCCACCTCTGATGAATTCCCTTTAACAATGATACGTGCCTCTTTTCCTTTCTAATAAGGGACCTATCCCATTTTCATAAATGCCCCTTTTCACCTCTGATAAATGCCCCTAGGCACATCTGATTGATGCCCCTTTTCCGATGACAAATGCTCATTTTCCATTCTCATAAGAGCCTCTGATGATGATGATTATCACGAAGGTATGTGTAAGAGTATCTGAGTAATTACCTCATTACATGTATAACCAACGTAACATAATTATTGAGACTGTCACATCTGTCATCAGTATTTTATATAAGTTTTCTTGGCCCATTTCTGGGTTTTTTTCAGCTAATTCTATAAAATGTTTATTCACTTTAGCGTAAATACTATTTTTGGTTGAGACTGTCATTTAATTTAGAGGAGCGGGCATGGGATTTTTACATAACTAGGGGGCAAAGCAGGTTTTTGAGACATGGAATGTTGTAAAAGGTCGGTGGGTATCGACGTGTTCTGGGGGCGTTTCACAAAACTTGTCATCAGTGACAAATGACAGTTTTTGTTATAAGCTACTGAAATCCTTGCTTTTGATTGGTTATCAGCAGATTTGTCACTGATTTTTGTCATTTGTCATTGAAAAAAGACTTTGTGAAACGGGTCCCAGGGAACCTCCCTGCACAATTTCTAGGTGGACTACCTTGACAATATGCTGCTGGGAGAGAAAATGGCGGCCATTTTCAAAAATTAGATCTTAACAGAACCTCATTTTACCATGTGTGAGGTGTCATATGAAAGATTTAATTTATACAAGATGATAACACATATTATGGGTTTATGGATGATTTGTGTTTTTAAAAGTCCCTCTAAAGTGTTGGGAGCCCCAAAATTCGCCAAAAATGTTATGGCAAAATTTGATAATGGGAAAGAGGATCTTATTTAAGACACACTTCTGCAAAGATCCCCCCCCCCATTTGAATACAAATATTGATAAATGGGCCTAATGGAGCTAATTCCTAACTTCAACTCTGGAACAAACACTTATTCCTAACCCAAATCTGAACCCTAATATAACCTAAAACCCAATCACAACCTTAAAGCTCCTCTTAAAGTGTTAGGAGCCCCAACAATTTGATAGCAAAATTTCACTGAAATTGTGTCATAATGTGAAAGAGGATGTCATTTAAGACACATTTCTGCAAAGATTTTCAAAATAAATGTGTTTGAAGACGAATATTGATGAAAGAATACAACATTTGGGTTTTCTGTTGTACGCAGAAAACGTAAAATTGACCAACATGTTTCCATGCAATTGTGATAATTAGGTTTTAAAAAGAATTTTAGAAGATTCTGTGGGGAAAAAATACAATTTTTTGGATTGCAATAAATGTACTATACGAATATTGCTTTGCACAAAATTTGTTCTAGGAGATAAATATATATATATATATATAAGTGGAAGGGGTGGTCACAAAAGGGGATGGGTGCAAATTCTGAACTCCATCATCCATTATCTTCATGATTCAGACTAAAAATCTTGACTATCACCTGGATCCAGATCTTATTTATGTATCACTCAACCGATAGCCTGCATCATTTTTTAACCCACACCATGCCCTTCACAACATATTGCCCCCATCCCAAAATTTCTCTTGAATTTAGTGAGGGGGGGGGGGGCATTTCAAAGGAGGGATGGGGGTAGGTCTGCACTATGCACATGTTTCAGAATGCAAATCATGTCTGTCACTTGGAATCAGGTTATTTTATGTATTATTTGACCGATAGCCTAATTTGGTTTCTTAGAAACACATATTTATCAGTTGCTATGGATACCATACCTATGGTCACCATAGCAACGGGAATTAAGGGAGATATGAAGAAACTGCATAATCTGACATCATACTTCCTATCAAAATAGTCACCTTCTTGATCATAGCATCTACTCGCGATATGTTCTATTTTTGTATATCTATGTTACCGTTGCTAAGGAGAAGGCGACCCTTGGCAACCCAAATTACCATTTACTTCATATCAAAATATATAACTTTTTTATTATAAAAACAATGAACTTGAATATGATATACAAGTTTTCCAGAAAGTTTCAAGTCAATAGTCATAATAAATATTTAAATATGGACAAATAGGTATTTTGGGGCAATCCATATTATTTTCTGGAAAATTTGTAAAAATTCAAATTTTCGGCTCAAATCATTATGCAAATCATCCCCGAACCTTCTTAATGTTATATCATCTCGTATAAAACTGAATTTCTTTCATATGACACCTCACACATAGTATAATCAAGTTCCGTTAAAAAGCAATTTCCAAAATAGTTCAACAATAGATACATGGCGGCCAATTTGAAAGCAGAATATTTTCAAGATAGTCCACCTAAAAATGGTCCAAGGAGGTGCCCTGAACAATTTGACACCGAACACATTTTTAAAACATCCCATGTCTTTAAAAAAATGGGGTTTGCCCCCTAGGTAATTTATGATTCAATACATTCCGTCTTGCACATGCGCAATGCAAGATTCATTCAAATTCATCGAAGAAACTGAAGTAATTTCAATGAACGAAGTGCTTAGCCGGATGCTCAAAATGAGTTTGAATGTATAAAGGGCAGGTTTGTGTGATTCAGCGTGATCATCTAATCATTTCATTCTTAAATGTATGCACGCTTGACGGAAAGCGTACATGACCCATGAATTTGAATGAGAAACATGTTAATCAGATTGAATCAAACGCGAATTTTAATACTCAGATCACAAATTTGAACGTTCTAATACTATTAGGAATAGCAAGACTGGAACAAATTCAGTTTTTATTGAATGGATTGGAAAAGTTGCAAAAATTGGCCGAGAAAACTATACCTTTCTCTTCTCTTCTGTTCTTTTTAATTTTCTTATTTTCTTCTGTTTTTATTTTTCTTCTCCTCCTTCCTTTTTAATTTCTATTTTCTTCATCCTTATTCTTGTTTTTTCTTCTAGGCCTGATGTAGATCAAAATGGACGTTCAACTGAAGAGAGCATGGAATGTGCCCAACAGACCATTCGTACTTGAAAAAAATGTGTATGAATGTTCACTACGAAAACTCTAGTCTAACTCAAGCTTTTGGTTTCTTTGGCTGAAGTCGCGTGTACAATTATATTTCTTTAAACTTGAACCACACAGCTATTATTCATTAGGTCACGAGTCACTCTCCTTTTTATCACACAAACACTGCTTTATATGGCATGCCCCTCTGTTTAAGTCATTTATGATATGTTTAATTTCATTTTTGTTCCATTCTCTTTTTCTTGTTTTTCGTACACATTTATTACATTGTATTATTTAGAAATTTATCATGGATATGCTTATATCGAAGAGGACAACAAGCAAAATGGCGATGAAATCATAACAGACTCACGGTGGCCATTTCACTATGATTTAAACAAAAACATAAAATACTTACCATTTTACACATCAATCTTCAAGGGCTTCCAAAAATAATCAAACAGCACGATGATAACCTTACGTCATTCTCGGATAAAAAAGTAATACAAATTCGGAAACGAAGAATACAGTTGCTTGATTACAGAAAAGTGGGAAATATTAACCGTATAAGGTTCAAACTGTAAGCTAAACGGAGACATATGACTTGATATCTACGTTCGACCAATTGTAAATGGTAAATGATACGTTTTCCTTTTCTGCCGGTGCCGGGTTAGCTCGTACGAGAACAGGATCGATATTAACAGATAGATTAAAAGGAAATACTGCCAACTGGTAGATCAACATTATGTTGACGTTGGTGGATTGAAATTATGGGATAGCTAAAGGGATAGCTCTTCAAGTGATGTAGCTAATATGATGATTGTTTGTTTTTAGTTTTTGTTTGAAAAGGCACCCGTTACTTTAGCAACTTGTTGTATGGTGAAAAGAAATTATGGGATAGCCGTTAACGCCGATGATTGTTGTTTCTTTGTTCGTTTGTTTTTGCTTTTATTTGAGAAAATGCACGTTTTCTCAGAAACATTATACTTTTGGATCGAATTAAAAGATTGCTCCTTGAAATAGCTTTTAGCCCCGATAATATTTGTTTGTTTATTTGTTTTTGCTTTTGTTTGAGAAAACGCACGTTATCTCATAAACATCAACATTTTGATCGAAATTGGGCGTAGCTCTGTTAGATAGGTATTAGCGCCGATGAAGTTGATTTGAGGAGTGGAAAATACATAATTTTGTTTGTGAAAATGCATCTTACGCTAATAACATGCTAAAAGTGGATAGGAAATTATGAGATTTGGAATAGCCTACCTATCAGCGCCAATGATTTTTAGAGGGATGTGGTTGTATTTCTTTGTTTTGGGAAAACACACGTTACCTTAGAAACATGTTGAGTGGATCGAAATTATGGGATAGCATTAAAGGATATTTATAGCATCGACCATTTGTGTTGAAATGCACGTTACGATAGAAACAAGCTGATTAGATTGATAGGTAAGATACAAGACAATCAAAGTATTTGAAAATGAGCCTTATCACATTACCTTTCCTGGTTAAACAAATGCCAATAACGCGTCACAGTTTAATGCTCTTGCTTTGGTAAAATAATGAATGGCATCGTTTTCTCCCAAAGGTTGGTAATTTGAAAGGTTCGTTTATTAGAATTTTCAATATTAAAAAGGGCTCACTACTCTGAACGAGGTTTGCAAATATGAAAATTCTAAATTCTCTCTTCTTTTCAGAAGAAAGAACCCTATTTCATCTTCCGACTTATCATTATAAACCTTTGAAATGACGAGCATTCGGAAAAAAAGAACCCCGAAATTATGAGCTGTCGGAATAAAGAATCTTTCTGATTAATAAACCTTGTGAATTATGAACCTTCGGAATTATGTATCTTCGAAATTATGAACTTTCAGAATTATGAAACTTCGATAAAAACGAAATAAACTCGGTTTAGTAGGTGAATTGTCCGACAATGTTACATTCAGCTGAACCAAATTAATTTTTTTTTTTTGAGAAATAAATCTTTATTCAGATACAAAATCATGGATAATATCATACATAAATATTGATAACAAACACTTAATCACATGTTTCAAAGAGATCAAAAATCAAATTTCCTGTAAATCATGAATTATCTTCATCCACTTAGTGGTATTCACATCTGTCGTCTTAGTTTTATTTTCCTCGACTTCTAGTCTGTAATTTTAATATAGACAACAAATATTTACTTATTATTTTCGTTGCTACATTTATATTACATTTATTTACAATACTCGCTTTATAAATTGCAAATAAAGCATAATGAAGTAGTAAATTAATATCTGCAACATTTTCCTTTGCGTCATGAAAACCATATACAACACAAATGGGCGAGAATTCAAAATCTCTGTACAAGGAGTTACATAATAACGTTTCAATAAAGTTCCAAAATGGATAAATCTTTTCGCATTAAAAATACATGTATCATGGTACCAGATCTGTTACAGTAATTACACAAATCGTTTTCTTTGGTTTTCCATTTGAATAAATTAGCAGGTGTTGGTAAAATATTATACATGAATTTAAAGTTGAATTGTATTAAGTAATTGTCACGAACATATTTCAGTTTAAGTAACCACAGAGAATCCCACTTAATAGAAAAATTTGTTTGTAAAGTTTTGTTCCAGAAATCTACCGCCCTAGATGGTTTTTGAATTAATTTTACGAGTTCCGTATATATTTGTTTCACAGTAATACAGTGTATTGATAATTCAAAATTATTCAAATTCAAATTAGAATATATAATTGATTTCCGTTTGTAATCTTTAAAATCATAAACTTGTCTGCCATATTTTATAATTTGCCTCCATCTTTGTTGTATAGCGGTTCGTATTTTGGCATATTCACTCAACCATCTACCATCATAGTAAATCAGTTTATCTTTCAATTCTTTGACTGTCAAGAATCTATTTCCTATCACTATATCCCCTAAAAATAATATACCTGATTTTATCCAATTTTTATACCACAATGCTTTTCCTTTAAATTTGATATCACAATTTAACCAAATCATTTCTTTCGTAACACTTCCATAGGTTGGTTGTACATTTTTTATATAATTTACTTGCTTTACTGTAAACCACGTATAAAGTAAATCACAATAGAAATCAGGTATTTTCCCTCTATAAGAATTCACATATTTGGGTAAACATTTACAATTCATAATGATATTAATCCCTCCCATTTTTTCAATCCAATACTCGAAAAAAATAGCCCATTTCCCTTTTTTGTCTTGGAGTTCTTTCAAAGTCAGGAAGCTAAACAACCATTTTATTCTTAACGACATAAATTGTGTACACATGTCAACCATATTCATGCCTCCATTTTTAAGAGTATTTATCATGTTTTCCTTTTTCACTTTCGCTCTATTACCCCATAAAAAAATATAAAATAACTTTTCATACGCTTTTATCCATTCCATAGGGCACGATAATAATTGAGCTGTATAAATCAATTTTGAAATCACAAGACTTTTTAAAATTACTACTTTTCCTTTAAATGTCAAATTCCTCCGTTTCCAAGAATTTAAAAGCTGTTGTATTTTAATGAATCTTTCTTGAGACCAATTCATATTCTTACTCAAAGATTTATTCTTACTAAAATATATACCCAGAGATTTAACAAAAGTATCCACCAACTAATGTTCTTTATTGTCTCTGAGGGAGAAGTTTTACCCAGCCATATAGCTTTAGTTTTATTCGTATTTAAATGTATTCCCGATACCCTTTCAAAGTTTTCAATCACATTTATTGCATTCCTTCCCGATTTAACGTCTGGTACAAAAATTGTCATATCATCGGCCAGTTGAGCTACCTTAATATCTGTATTGTGTGTTCCGATAGTAATACCTTTAATATTTATATTCTGTCTTATTCTATTACTTAAAACTTCGACACTCAGAATAAAAAGTAGGGCAGACAAATATAAGTAGCTCAACCAAATTAATGAGTAATTTCGAACATCATTTTGGTCATCATATTGTCCCGACCGAAACTTTCTTCAAAATAAACAAACAAATAATTACCATGCTCACAAGAAGACTAATAGAAATGAATTTCTCATTCCACACCTGAATGTTGAATTTTGAGACATTTAGAAATCCTGAGATTTGGAATACCTATCAGCGCCAATGATTTTTTTAGAGAGGTGGGGTTGTATTTCTTTTGTTTGGGAAAACACACGTTACCTTAGAAATATGTTGAGGGGATCGAAATTATGGGATAGCATTATAGGCAAGATACTGATAGTGTCGACCATTTTTGTTGTTGAAATGCATGTTACGATAGAAACAAGCTGATTAAATTGATAGGTATGATACAAGAAAAGAAAAAACGACCGTTATGTACAATCAGACAATTTAATATCGAACTTCACCATATAACCTTCATGGATATTGCCGGCATGAAAAAAGTCTGAATATTTCATGAATACATGTATAATTGAATTATAATAATGTCTCACGCTTGAATGCTCTTGCTTTGGTAGAATAATGGATGGCATCGTTTTTCACGAAGGTCGATACTTTCAAGGGTTCGTTTATTCGAATTTTCAAAATGAAAGAGGGCTCACTATTCTGAATGAGGTTGCAAATATGAAAATTCAAAATTCTCTCTTCTTTTCAGAAGAAAGAACCCTATTTCATCTTCCGACTTATCATTATAAACCTCTGAAATGACGGCGAGCATTCGGAAAAACGAACCCCGAAATTATGAGCTGTCGGAATAAAGCATTTTTCTGATTAATAAACCTTGTGAATTATGAACCTTATGAATTATGTATCTTCGAAATTATGAACTTTCAGAATGATAAAACTTCGACAAAAAACGAAATAAACACGGTTTAGTATAGGTGAATTGACCGACAAAGTTACATTCAGTTTAACCAAATTAATAAGTAATTTCGAACGTCATTTTGGTCATCATTTTGTCCCGACCGAAACTTTCTTCAAAATACAAATAATTACCATACTCACAAAAAGGTTAATGGAAATAAAATTTCTCATTCCGCACCTAAATGTTGAATTTTGAGACATTTTAGAAATTCTGAGATTTGGAATACCTATCAGCGCCAATGATTTTTAGAGGGATGTGGTTGTATTTCTTTGTTTGGGGAAAACACACGTTACCTTAGAAACATGTTGAGTCGATCGAAATTATGGGATAGCATTATAGGTAAGATACTAATAGCGTCGACCATATTTTGTTGTCGTTGAAATGCACGTTACGATAGAAACAAGCTGTTATTAAAGTACCAGAGCGAAGGTTTTAAAATGCTTTTATCCTTAATAATATTGGTATCATTGCAAAGGTAATGTTACAATCTTTCTAATAATTCATATTTACTTTTCAAAAATTGTTACAGAATTGACTAATCTGCTATCAAAAATGATGAATTTACTTCCCGTTTTCCGCCCTCGATCAGCCCGCTGTTCGCTGGTACGATGTGTGACGTAATAGGTTGGGCACATGAGCGAGAGTGCTCCCAAGCCCCTCACACAGCTATGTCCGCTGCATGCATTATACGTATACGAAAGCCAGTCGAACGCGAAATATCCTATCACAATGTCCGAGCTTGAGGAAGAAGTTTTACTAAATTTAGATATCGAAGTTGATGAGCACAGCTCCACAACTAGTGACAGTGATTTATGTGATTTTTTGTATGTTTTAGTAGGCTAGCTATCTCCACGCTGGAGTTGCGGGTCAAAAATGGATACGAAAGTACACCAGCGCCATATGAAATTCCCAAGTTCGAGCTGGCCGCGCCGCACCGGCCCCGCTGAACTGGCGATCGATCCGTCATGCACTGGGGTGACTGACTGGGCGAGACATTTTCTAATTTTTAGAAAGTGTAGGGCTATTTTGGCAAATTTCACGGATAAAAAAATAAAGAAGAATAGATGTGAGATTATATCTTGCGAATACCAATTACATATATGCACCATAAATGGAACTGAACGACATCATAAAAATGCAAAGCCAAAGGGACTCTCGCGATTTATCAACACTCAACAGCAATCACCAATCATCTTGCACATGCCAAGCCATGACCGAAAACTTCACAGCAAATTACACAAAACGGAAGAATATTTGGACAAATCGATCTGCACGATTCACCCCTCGTATTACATTACATAATTTGCTTAATATGCAATAATAAAATGTAATTTCCTGATTTCGAGAGATTGTTATTCCACTTTCATCAAAGCTGGCTTAGGTATGAATCATTCGAAGTCTGGGTAATGTATACTGAATGCAAAATACCGCACGCGAGCTGAGCGAGAGCCGAGCGAGAGGCCTAGGAATTTCGATCGTGCCCAACCTCTGACGTCATAAGTCTGTACTCCGTAATTTTATTTTTCAAGCCAGGAAAGAAGTTCTGAGAAGGGTCTTGGAAAAAGCATCTTATCGCGTTTCATTTATATTTATAATACTTTAGAGCAGATGATTTGTGTTCATATAGGTGTAAGCTTTCAGTACATGTATAATTTGTCCATTTTGTGACATTTTGTGACATTTCTTCGCTCAGGTACTTTAAGAGGTATGATACACTAACAAATAAAAATGAAAAGAGACCGTTATGCACTGTCAGCCATTCTTATATCGACCTTCATCACATAACCATTCCTGTACATTTCCGGCATGAAAAAAGTCTGAATATTTCATGAATACATGTATAATTGAATTCTAATAATGCGTCCCCCTTGGATGTAGGATAATGGATGTCATTGGGTTTTGTTTTCTCTCTCTCTCACACACACACATGCACACACGCGCGCCCACCCGTAAACACACAAACCAACATAACAATAACTGTTTGATTTTTAATGCTCAATAAACAAGTATACTTTTTATTCAATATATACACGGATCTGCCTTATGCTACATACACATAATGGCAAAGAATAAATACAAGCCTGCATTCAGGCATAATAATTGCACACGATAAATAATCATATCCATTTATCACATATCATTTGAACAAAATAATGAAATTAGAGAATCATGGAAAAGATTGATAAGTGTATGGTTAGTGAAAGATAGAATGTACTCCCAATCCATTTTCTTAAAACTTCTGAAAGGTGTTTGGGAGAGAGAGAGTGAAGGATAAGAGGAGAATGGATGGAATGTGAGGGGGGAGAAAGCGAGAGGGGAGAGGGGAGGAGTCATAGAAAGAGTAGGAAAGAGAGTGGGAAGAAGGGGTAGAATGAGAGAGAGGATGACAGAGAGAGGGAGAGCGAGAGAGAGAATGGGGAGATGGGGATAGAGAGAGAGGGGAGGGAGAGAGAGAAGGGGAGAGAGGGAAGAGAGAGGGGGAGAGAGAGAGGGGAGAGAAAGAGAGAGGGGAGACAGAGAAAGAGAAGGGGAGGGGGAAAGAGGGGGGAGATAGAGAAAGAGAAAGGAGAGAGGGGGGAAGAAAGAGAGAGAACGAGGAGAGGTTAAAGAAAATTGACAGTAATACATGTACATAACTATGACAACCTGCATAGTGTGTCAGTACAATCAGTGAGAAGACAGACACTTTGGTAATCAGTCTAAAATTGTTGTGGCTTAGACAAGTTATAACACTTTGCAAACACTGGTTTGCACTTTAAAACAAGAAATGCACATGTTTTGACATGCATCAAAGAGTGTGCACATGATATAAGAGAGAACTATACGAACATGGAGAAGAAAAGAAGAAAAAAAACATTATCCTAACAAGATTCTTGACTGAATGCATAATATTTTCATCTGTCTCTAATAATCAGGCGCTAAAATATCTTATGAGAGATACATATTTCTAGAATTGAAAGTTGTCAGTTGGATGGATGATTGCAATATGGGATACAATATTCACAACTTTTTGTTTTGTTTTTACTTCAAATAAGCTCCAAGTTTCAACTCCGGCATTTTCTTTTGTGCACAAATACTCTTTAGAAATGCCTGATCTTGTCACAATAATCACTCTTACCAAAAGTGTTTGAAGATGATGATGCAAAGCTGAAAAGGGATATTGTTTCCTCCATGTTATATGTTTAATCAGAGAAAATCTGTCAGTTTAGGAATTATAGAGACTACCCCTTCAATGTCATGCCTAAGATGTTCAAAAATATATTTAATATGAAAGGCAATCATGGCAAAAAATAGTCAACTTTGTCTATGAATAACAAAAAACAATATCATCCCCTCAGAGACGGAAGGGCGTTGACTCAAACCAGTAATATTGAGACTAACGCCCTTCTGGATATAGCAGGCAGTATGGAAATAAATTGTTGTCCACTTACACATGTATTTATCCAATTTAGCGTATTACTAGGCAATGAAACAAACATTTCAGATTTTATAGCGGATAAGTACTGACATAGGAATTCAGAATGAAATAATTTCTCACTTGCATGCTACAATTAGAGCCATTCCTAAAGTTTTTACCATATCCCCACTGGCTCAGTAAGATGCATGTACATTGCATAGGATACTCCTTTTCTCTACTTGGGTGGGGGAAGAGCAGATACGTTTTTTCAGAGATACACTAGGCGGTATGTCACAGACAGCACAGGCCTTTGATTAATTTTACCTCAATCGCACCTAACATCACGTTTCATTTTTCTGTAGGATATATGAGCACCATTGCATAGCATTTATCTCTTTATATGCATGAAGACAGCTGAAAGGCTCTTAATGACTTATATATTTGTATTTCACAGATACCATAGGCAAAAATAAACCATTTCTTTGGCCAGCATTGTTAAAGACAGGTTAACTTAGTCCGCGGATTTAAGGAGTCCCAAGCGTCAGCCCTTATTCTGGACAAAATGACTATTTTTTAATGTAATGAAATGACTGAATGACTTATTAAGGTCACGATGATGGCAATGGAAATTGGTTTCATACTGACAAAACTTTACCGTTCATTAACACAGAATGATGATGTTAACGAGTTGGTGAGACCGACACTTGGGGCTCCTTAATATCAGTGGAGTAAATCGAGCAGTAAGCACTAATATAGCACAAAACTCGGGATGAGAGGCTAATATGTTAATTTATTAGTTAACCTCTACTTCAGACTTCTCCAACATATGTTCAGCTCGATTATGCTGGAAAAGTGCCCCATGAGGTTCTTATAATATAGAGGGCAGTGTTGGCCGCACGCACTAGATTCATGCAAGATTGATGCCATTTTAATGCTTACAACTTAAAACCTGGGCAGTATTTCATGAAACCATTCCACTGAAACGTGTATTCGAAATAAACACAATTTTCCATGGGATGTCGCCAACCTGTATCTGTGACCGTTTCACGAAACAATACCCTGGGGGGCATTTCATGAAACAATTAGTAGGTGGTTTTCACCGACTAATATCATTGTCACCGACAATTTTATTGTCACCGACTATTTTCCAGGCCTCTGATTGGTCAAATTTATGAAACACCCCCCCCCCCTGGACTGTAGTTTACAAAACTTTTATGAATACTGGTCTTTAATCTCGACTCTTATTATATCTATTTGCCTTTTTTCCTGCCTCTCCTGCTGTCCGTCAGGTGAGGGGGACGCACCAATGGTAATCTGACCCTCCTGGATCTCTTGTCTGGTATTCTCAGGAGCCTTGTTGAGGGTCTCCTGGGCCTCCAAGAAGAACATGAGATCCCTCAGCTGCTCCTTCAATTCTTTGATCTCCTGCAGAAGAGAGGGATGAGATTGAAATGTTTTAGCCCACAAAAAAGTAAATAAAGAAAAAACATCAATAATAATGATGATGATAAATTGATAGTGATGACGATGATGATGATGATGATGATGAGGATGAGGATGCTAGTGAAGATGATTATGATAATGGTGGGGTTTTTTTAGGGTCTCCTGGGCCTCCAGGAGAAAAATGAGATCCCTCAGGATAATAATGATAATAGTAGAAGAAGTAGTAGTAGCAGTAGAAGTAGAAGTAGTGGTAGTAGAAGTACATGTAGAAGTAGCAGCAGCAGTAGTAACAGCAGGAGTAGGAGTAGCAATGGGGAATTGTAGTAGTAGTAGTAGTTGTAGTTATAGTAGTTGTAGCAGTGACAGTAGTGGTAGAAGTAGTAGTAGTATTGGTTGGTTGGTTTGTGTGTTTTACCCCTGGGTTAAGAAAGCATGTGAATGCTTGTAAGTAAGCAACCAGGGGACCGTTGGCTTTAAGTCCTCTCCAAGGGACTTGGTAATGAGGATCAATGCCTAACCAAAGAACCGGGACCTCCCGATTACGAGACCACAGCTTTACCACTGAGCCATTGCAAATCCTATTGTAGAGTAGTACTACATGTAGTATTAGTAGTAGTAGCAGTCGTGGTAGTGGGAGTTGTAGTAGTAGCAGTAGTAGCAGTAGTAGTGGGAGTTGTGGTACAGTAGTAGTAATAGTAGTAGTAGTAGTAGTAGTAGTAGTAGTAGTAGTAGTAGTAGTAACAATATCAATAGCAGTAGTATGAATAGTAGCAATAATATACACGTATCTAAAGGCAGAATAAAATATATTCATGTGGAAGCAGTACTTACAGCTGTTTTTGTTTTGCTCTCATCATTTAACCTTTTCTCCAGCACATAACCTTTGTTTGCCAATCGGTTTGATTGGCTCGCAAACATTTGTTCATCTGAAAAACAAAAACAAGGCGTTCCTAAATCGATGAATACACTCAATAAACTGTGTATCACACAAAATGCCTATTCTCATTTTCATGAAGATAGATATTTTGCAAATTATCCTTCACCCATGATTTACAAGATTTGTATCATTTGTACAATAATTCATCTCTAGGATCTGCCCAAAACAAGTTGGTCATTCAAATGTAGCTATTTCTCTACTTTTCTCTATCAGCCTTTGAGGAAAAGATGTAGAATGCTATGGTACAACGAAAATCACCACCACAAGTATAACTCAACATGACAAATTTAGACCTTTTCCAGTAAATTACAATTCTCCCTGATAGCAACATGTACGCATTTATTCTTCTAATTTACTCTCTGCCCTTTTGTAAAATGTTTGACAACAATTCATCAGCAAAATACATCCTCATTAAAATCACTCAAATTGGCAACACACTGATGCCATTCAAATACATTGTTTGGTAGCTGAACATTTCTTACAGTTACTCCACTGACACAAAGTATGTTTTAAACTAATCTAGCAGTTTAGTTATAAATAGTGTCACTTAAATTGGCAACACGTACCTCCATTTCTTCAGAGAGCTGGTTTAAGACCTTGCCTAGTTTATCGGACATGAACAAACTCTTCTTATCCATCAGCTGCTTTTCCTTCAGACCTTTCTGCTCCATCAGCTTCTTGGAGCGCACTTCTATTTCACATGATAATAGCCCGTCATCGGTCAAGCAATAACCTTTTGTTATGCCAATCAAAAAGTAGGTATATGTCTACACTACAGCTAACCTATTGAGGATTGGTTTTCGTTGCTATTTCGCCGTGCCAAAGTTAGTCAAACAATCTGTTTTTTTAATTGAAATTTTCCAAATTCATAACTGCCGTCATTATACGCGTAAATCGACAGTCGTACGCAATTATAAAATATTCCTAAATTTTGTTAAACATTTCCAAGATGCACTGGTGCAGATATTAATCAATATAGTTTGTTGTTGTTGTTCGAATGGATAAACACTGCCCATGGTAAATGATGTTTCATTATTAGCCTTCCTATGAATATCCAACACCATGCAGTTGAATTTGAATTCCATTTAATCGAAATTAAAGCGGAGAGAACTAACAAGAATTAAGAGGAGCAACGGAGTTGTTTAGTAGTTCATAGTAGAAAATGCTAATGAACTTTTCCTGATGCTGGGTTGTATGTAATACGAAGAAACTCTAACTTCAATTTTATATCGTCACTTTCTCTCAGTCTATATGTACATCTCTTCCTTTCAAATTTTCTCAATCATTTATACCGCTTATTATTATTTGTTAAATACATCTCTTTCATTTAAAAAATCTCTCCCTTTATCATCTTCTTACAATCTGTCACTCTTTATTTCTTCCATTCGAATCCACTTACCCTTTTTACATCTCTAGCCCTATATCTTAAAAATCTCTTACTTTATTATCTTCTCACATTCACTCACTCTTTTTTTCTTCTCTCTGTCAAATGATCTCACTCCCTTTCGTTATAAAATTATCTCCCTTTATTAACTTCTCATATTCTTGCAATCTTTATTTGAGTCTTCCTTTCAAATTCTATAACTCTATCATAAATCTCTTTCATTACAAATTTTCTCACTTTAAATCAATATCTTCTCACATTTTCTCACTATTTATCTCTTCCTATCTCTTTCATCTAAACTTCTCTTAATTTTTCTTCTCCACACGTTCTTATGTGCCGTGTATCTCTCTTCTTCTTACTCACACAACCACAATTGACAGTATAGAAATTGAAACAAAATTAATACACGTCAAACAAATATTTAATCACTAATGCTACTGTTTCGATGAATTAAGAAAATGAGTCATTCTGTAATAGTGGCCACACCCACTGTATCAACTTTGCCTAATTACATCAGCTTTACTTACAATAAATGTTATTACTAATCAGGAAAATTATACACCTCTGTCATCAAAACTTCTCTCAATTTTTCTTCTCCACACATTCTTATGTGCCGTTTATCTCTCTTCTTCTTACTCACACAAACACAATTGATAGTATAGATATTGAAACAAAATTAATACACGTCAAACAAACATTTAATCACTAATGCTACTATTTCGATGAATTGAGAAAATGAATCATCCTGTAATAGTGGCAACACCCATTGTATCAAGTTTGCATTTTTACATCAGCTTTACTTACAACAAATATTTTTATTAATTTGGAATATAATAGCAATAATAACAATAATGATGAAAATAACAATACTAATAATGATTAATAATATTAAAACTATTAATAACAACAATACTGATAATATTGATAAAACTGATAATAATAATGAATAATACACTATTTGATAAGACATGTAGAGTTTAGATATAATTCCAGTGAGGCTATTATTTATTGTAGCCTTTTTTTCTGGAATTTCGCCCCAGTAAAAACAAAACCCGAAAAACAAACGGTTATTGTGAGCGAACTATGAGCTGTATACAAATAATTTCTTCTTCTCTATAGAATATATTTTCTTTTTTAATGATGCTATGAGTGCATTTATACACACCCGCTTCACTGAGCAACATTGTCAAAATCCATTTGTGCTAGATATTGGTAAAACAGTTTCTACGTTCGTATCACATTTGAACAAAATGTAAGCTTTAAAAGACGATTATCCAATGTTTCCATCGTGTGTCAATAAGCATTCGTCAAATAAGCAGTTACAACAAAATAAGAGGAACGAAAACCCATTTTCGGATGACAGGGGCGTACAATCTCAGATATTCCCGAAATCAATAAATAACCTCGATCTATGAAAAAGTGCCCCTTTACTGATTGACAATGGTGCCCATCCTAAGAAGAAAATTACGCTGTTCTTGTGTATTTTCTTCCTGATGTGCCCATTAGACCATACCTTTCCCCATTATCGAAATGTAAGGCGCCCATTATTTCGAATCTTGTCTTTAATATCGTCTAACTTGCTCTTTTAAAAACTTCAGGCAGTTCTGACAAATGCAAACGAACTGTTCATTACAATTGCAGACCCATTCAAGAAATAAGATATGCCCATTTACCCTCACCATCGACAATATCTCCACAATGCATTATTTTATGATAAAGATTGTATTAATCTAGCCTTCATTATTTAAAAAAGCTCGTTAAAATAATCTGCTCATTCACTTTTAAGATTTGTGTTTCTTTCAGGTCATGTTAGGTCATGTTCGTGTTTGATAGCACGTGAATTTGATGAAGGGAAATTTTGTTGTGGAGTGTTTATGGATCTCTCCAAAGCATTTGATACCATCGACCATCACATCCTGCTTAAAAAATTGCATTATTATGGTATAAGAGGTGTATCTCTAGAATGATTTAGGAGTTATTTATTAGGAAGAAAACAGTATGTGATGGTCGATGGTACAGAATCTAATAGTTTGTGTATTAATACTGGTGTTCCACAGGGGTCTGTGCTTGGGCCACTGTTATTTTTGTTGTACATTAATGATATCTTAAATTCCTCAAGTATTTTAAAATTTTCATTATTTGCTGATGACACTGCTGTTATTTCTTCTCATAAAGATATTAATATACTAATAAGTAATATAAATTCTGAATTAAGGAATTTAAGTGAATGGTATATTTGTAATAAGTTATTTCTTAATGCTAAAAAAACTCACTACGTAATTTTTCATTCTAAACAAAAAAGGATTCCTAGTCATGTTGCCCCGGTGTGTATTAAAGATGATGTTCTCAAGAAAACTGACATTGTTGAATTTTTAGGTATCAAACTACATGAATCACTTGACTGGTGCCACCATATTACCCATATTTGTTCTAAAATTTCAAGGGGGGTTGGTATCATGTCATACTTTAAAAAGACGTTGCCGAAAAATATATTATTAACTATTTACAACAGTATTGTTTTACCACATATCAACTAATTCAAATATTCATGTAAACAGTTATTTTTCAAACGCATGATGTGCGCTGAGTAGATTTCTCTGTACAATGTTCTGCCTGCGGTGTGTGTTGGTGTGTCCGTGTGCATGTGAATGAATGAGGTTGGGTGTATGTTTGTTCTGATTAGTTTTACAATATTTTATTATAATTTGCTTGTTTGTTTATTTTTGTACAGGGCCCCATTCTCACAAGCTTTGCTTATCTTGGGGTCCTTCCGATTTTGCTGTTCATTTTTAATGTATTGTTTATTTTGAATTTTAATGGAAAATAAATAAATTGAATTGAATTGAATTGATACTTTGATACTAACGATTTCACTCTTTCACCCAAATCTGGCACAAGTGGATGTTGACTTGCCATTTCAAAACAATGTTGCTCAGTGAAGTGTGTATAGATTAATGTAATCAATGTATCATTGGAAAGCATATTTCTTCTGCTCTATGGAAGCGAGGCATCTTATTATACATCTCAAAGATATTCAAAATATATATTTGATTTTTTTTTTTTCATTTTTTCTGGGACGCAATGTATAGTAAATCATTAATCAATCGAGCATCTTACTTACTTTAGTTTACCTCATATTACACATTATAACCATTTTCGTTTTATCTAAACTTTAAAAGAGATAATATTGACTTGTGTCTTTCTATATTATGTTGCCTTTCTAGAATTAATTTTGTGATATGATATCATGCATTGTATAGGGCTCTCATTGTATATGATTTATTTTTTATAGACCAGTTCGAAGATAGCACATGGTACAATGACCCCAAATATCCACAGATCTTTTAATCATGTAGGTTCTCTTTTGTGCATTCTAGAATAATCACTGCCAAAGTCTGTCATGTAGGTGCTTCATGATTACATTATATTTGCTACGCGCTTTGCGTTATTTACTATTTCTAGTCGCATCTGAAGTATAAGCGCAATACTCGAGACCAT
This sequence comes from Mesocentrotus franciscanus, assembly GCA_037976565.1. Taxonomy (NCBI): domain Eukaryota; kingdom Metazoa; phylum Echinodermata; class Echinoidea; order Camarodonta; family Strongylocentrotidae; genus Mesocentrotus; species Mesocentrotus franciscanus. The sequence continues at coordinate 26,000,506 of CP137672.1, forward strand.
ACATATAATGTATATGTGTGTGCGTGTGTGTTTGTGTGTGTGTGCTTGTGTGCGTGTGTGTGTGTGCGTGTGTGCATGTATATGTGTGTGTATGTATATGTATATGTATAGGTGTAAGTACATGTTTACATGTATATACATTTATATTATAGACCCTATAAATAATTTACTCCAAAAACTGCACTTTTATGTTGTAATCAAATATCTTTGACGTTTCATCATTTCATGAAGCACTAACTATTATTATACAATGAAGTTGAAACAAAGTATCTTGGCTAATCATAATCGAATTGAAATGTAAAAAAGTGCTCCGTATTTTAAACATCATAAATTAATATCTCTGTAACAATCTTTTTAGTGCTGTTCATGTGGAAAGTAGTGCATGGAACGACAAAAAAAGAATTTTTACCGACAAACTCGAACATTTCTAAAGCTTCGATAGACTTTCACAAGCAATGACAAGAGAACGAAAATCCGATTATATATAAATATAAATATATATATATGTTCTTTTTTTTTTTGGGGGGGGGGTATTTCCCTTGCCCCCATCTAGGTGTACAGATGCAATCAGTGGTGCAATCAGGTGGTATGAAAAATTGAAAGAAACAAATCCAATTTTTATATCCCCACTTCTTTCTCGCATATGTATTTAAATTGATTGGAGCAATCCCTATCTAGCCAACTATATTGATAATAAATCGCAATTCGAAAACAGTTTCCATTCTCATTGAACGAATTGTAGCGAAAATTGCTACATGTAAGACTTGATCCGTCTAGCCACCTTGCCTCACTGAGACTTGAGCCGGTAAGCCCGATCCAGTAGTCCGCACTGGCAACCCCTGCGATGAAGTCCTGTTCCTTTTGCGACTCGATGAAGACCAGGTGGGATCCGTATTGGGAACAAGCTGAAATCGCAGAACTATGATTTATCTCGCAAGTGCTGAAATTGTAGAAGGACCTGTCGTATTCATATTCCACCGGAGGAGATGAGCATGCTGAAAAGATGAAAACAATATGTAAATTACTCAATTTTAAATAAGTAGACAAAATTGTTATTTGGGTAAAAACTGACACATTCAAAGAAGAATAAATAATGATGATAATGATGACGATAACAAAATGATAATAATAATAATAAAAATTAAAACAAAAATCTAAAGAAATTCTGCTTGCCATCGCAAATTTAGGTTCATTCGCTATGTTATTTTTACAGGGTTTTTATGAGTATATATTACTTGTTTATTTGTTCGTTTTACCTGACTGCTAAGAAAGCATGTGCATGCTGGTAATTAAGCAACCAGGGGACCGACGGCTTTAACTCCTCTCCGAAGGACTTGGTAATGAGTATTAATGCCTTACCAAAGGGCACTAGTGCATCAACTAGGTTTCGAACCCGGGAACTCCCGGTTTCGAGACCACTGCTCTACCACTGAGCTATTGCATATCCTAATATGAAAGAGAGAGAGAGAGAGAGAGAGAGAGGGGAGAGGGGGAGAGGGGAGAGGGGAGAGGGGTAGTGGCTAGACCCATTATAATATTAATCAAGAGCATGATGTCACTTCATTGTTTCTCTTACTTATTATACTGGAGGTGGTGGTTTCTGTCGAGGTCGTTGTGTCTGACATCGTGGTCGAAGAACTCGTTGTTGGTTTGGTCGTCGCGTCCCTAGACGATGATTCTCTTGACTCTAAAACGTTTTTACAAACATAACTGAGTTAAATGATCATGATATAGTAAATGTTTCAGGGTTATAAAAAATGAAACCACACGTACAAAGCAATGAGATTAGGAATGACGCCTAAATAAGATTAGAAGTCTAAAACGAGGAAAAGTTAGCTCCATGAAAACATATATATTTTAACAGTTTATACACAGAAAATAGAGAGTCAGATAAAGACTTAGAGAGAGAGAGAGAGGGGGGGGGATATTGGCTAGAGCAATTATGATAATAATCAATTTCATGACGCCATTTAAATGTTTCTATTGCTTACCTATGATGGTGGTTTCTTGCGATGTCATTGTGTCTGGTCGTTCCGACATCGTGGTCGTAGGGCTCGTCGCGGGCTTGGTCGTCGCTTCCTTTGTCACCGACTCTGAAAGGAATAGAATAAAAACCTTTTTAAATGAGTGGGGGAAAAAGGAGCCGGAGTCAGGAAATAATTGGGAAACAGACAAACAGAGCGTGGGAAGAGGGAAGAAGAAGAAGAAGGGGAAGAAGAAGAAGAGAAGACGAAGAAGAAGAAGGAGAAGAAGAAGGAGAAGAAGAAGACGAAGAAGAAGAAGAAGAAGAAGAAGAAGAAGAAGAAGAAGAAGAAGAAGAAGAGAAGACGAAAAAGAAGAAGAAGAAGGAGAAGAAGAAGAAAAAGGAAAAGGAGAAGGAGAAGAGAGACAGAGAGAGAGACAGAGAGAGAGAAGTGTAGTGGCTTGACACATTTTCACTAATATGATAATCTTCAAATGTATGATTTAGTGGTATTTTGTCAAATTGTACGGGACTTTTTATTTTTTACGTATATCTGCTGTAACTCGTTTGTTGTCATTAAACTTGTAGGCAAAATAAATAAATAATAATAATTAGACGAGCACTGCCCCCGCCCCTTAAAAAGTGTTTAAGCGACGCTCATGGAAGACGGACAACGAAAATTTGTGTCAGATAAAGACTGAGAGAGAGAGAGAGAGAGAGAGAGAGAGAGAGAGAGAATGGGGGGGGGTATATATGGCTAGCCCCATTATGATAATGATCGAATGCATGACGTAAATTCCATGTTTCTATTGCTTAGGCATACTAGAGGTAGTGGTGTTTTGGGAAGTCGTTGTGTCTGAGCGTTCCGACATCATGGTCGTATGGCTCGTCGTGGGCTTGGTCGTCGCTTCCGTCGTTGACACTGTGACCTCTGAAGAAAAATAAACACAACTGATTTAAATGACGATGCATAATATTATTTCCTCTGAAATTATTTTCCCGCCGGCTGTCTACATGCACTTGTGGTCAGGGTGCGGGGATAGGATCAAGAGGGGGAGGGAGAAAAATAGATATCGGGGAAAAAAATCCGAAAGAGGACAGCGAGCGGAGTATTTTCTTAATAATCATCATCTTCTTCTTCTTCTTCTTCTTTTTCTTCTTCTTCTTTTTCTTCTTCAGTTGCAACTACGGAATTTTTGTGTACCCCTGTAGAAAGTCTCTTCATGCTATTTGTTCATTAATTGGCCACCCCTCCCCAGATACGCCTATTATATTACACCTACCTTCATCGGAGTGTGTCCCTTGAAACCCACTTGAGCAGTGACAGTTGTAGCCTACCATAGTCTCCTCGCACCAGCCGTTTTTACACAGCTTTTTGCCACAATCTGCGAAATAAGTAATAAACGGGATAAAACTCAATACTAATAAACAAATTATCATTACATTTTGTTCTGTTTGGTGTGAAATGGTATATTTTCGGGCTTTTGACAAATTAATATATAAAAGATTAGCAAGACAAATGGTAATGCATGTTTACCAGGGCTTAAATATATCAAAGGCCATGAAGACTATATTCCATTGTCATCGGATGCCCCTTTCATTGTTGTCAGTGCCCCTTCTAAAATTCACTGTTTTGCCTGATGATTTTCAGTGCCCTTGGTGACCAAACTTTTTTTCTTTCTCCCTCGTCAATATTATTGTTCCTGGTTTTATTTTGTCATAGATGTATGGTTTGGGTTAGAGTTAAAATTTACTTTTAGGTAAGGGTTAGGTATAGGGTTAGGAATATTATGAAAACTCCAACCTTAATAGACAACTACTCTTAAAAAAAGGAAAGAAAACACAGACAAATCAAAGCAGCAGACTAGTGAAAGTTTGAATGAAATCTGACAAAAAAATAAGAAAGTTATGAATTTTTGAAAGTTGTAATGACTATGCGTACGGGCACTTCGAATTCGCTGAATCGGTACTGTCACTGTGACTTAGCGCCGGACAACTTTTAAATTTGTGTCAACACACAAAATGACAAAAATTTCAATTTTTCAAAATGTTTGACTTTGGAGGGCCTTTATTTTTAAAGGACCGATGATAGTATGCTATCCGTAATAATTATATTTTGAGAAGTAATCCAAGAGAGAAGGCACTTAAGAGAAAAAAGAAATCAATAATGTTTTAGTACACGACAAACGGGAGAGTTGTTACTGACTATGTCACAATAAATTGGACATTCATATAGATTTATTGATCTCAAATTTCAAACATTCATAACTCCCTTAACATTAATCCGATTTATTCAAACTTTCACCATTCTGCTTCTCTTATTTTTCTGCTTCATACAAAAATCTACTTATTAGAAAGATTGGATTGCCTTTAAAGAATTCGGTTAATGTAAAAGTAGAACTTGACTTTTTTGGAGCAATTTTCGCTATAGAAGCAAGAGTCGTACAACCTTGCCCTCTCTATAGTAGTAGTAGTAGTAGTAGTAGTATTAGTAGTATCATCAGCAGTAGAAGTAGTAGAGGTTAGGAGTAGATATCAAACTTTAATAATATCATTGAAGAACGTTTTATCTGCATGTAGATTTATTGATTAAACCAAGATATGAATTTGTCATTTGAGAACAAAAGTGAATAAAGCATGAAACCTACCCGGGATTCTGCATATTCTATGCCCGCCCGGGATCTCTTCTTTACTCTTCCTTCGGTGGCACCCTGCGACGACAGAAGGGAAAGGAATGAGTTTGGGGATGCTCTGCACTATGCTGCCATCGTGGAGTCGCTTCATCTCACACTTGTGGGACATGGACAAAGTGTAATTTAGACCGAACCCGTCTGGACAAGTTGTCTTCGCCATCTTGGACCAATCTGATAACACAGGCAAGGCTGGGAGGAATATATTAGAAAATTAATCGCTAGTTGTTCTCTTCCTCCTCCTACGCCTCTGATCCTCCTGCCTCCTCCTGCCTCCTCCTGCCTCCTCCTGCCTCTCCTCCCCTTCTTTTCCTCCTCTTACCTCCTCTGCCCCTTCCCTCCTTCCTCTCCTCCCCATTCCTCATCTCCTAACCCTTGTGAATGGTTGTGTAATAGTGCCTGCAAAAAGTGACTACAATTGGCTCTGTACTAAAGCTGCTTGTTTGACACAGCCAGAAACAGGCAGATCTAGGCTCTGCCCAAGGCTATAGGAATTGTGATCAAGTTTCAAATTACAGTCTGTGCTTGCAGATTAACACTTCGCTCCTATTTCGCTATTTTTCAGCAACATTCGTGAAATCATAAAAATATGACGGATATGTAAAGTCAGAATAATACTTACCAATAGACAAACAGGTTACGGTACCAAACAGCATCTTTCTAAATACACCTGTCTCAGGGTATTTAGCCTGTATTTAGAAAGACATATTAATATTGTTTAAAAAAAAGAAAAAAAAGAACAAGAACAAGAACATGAACAAGAACAAGAACAGGAACAACAATAACAACAGAAAAAGCGATGATAATGATAATACAGAATATCAGCGGTCGCCCCCCCCAAAAAAAAAAAAGAAACGCCAGCCCAAAAGAGAGAGAGAGAAGAGAGAAAAGTAAGAGGACGTAGGAAGAAAAAGGAGCAAACAAAGAAACATTTTTTGAAAATTCAGGCAAGGATTAAGAGTCGAGAACGGTACAACGAATCGTCTTCTTTCTCTAATAATTTAATGAAACGTCAAAGCTTCCGCGCTTCGAGCAGGAGGGGGACTGAATTAAGACAAGGATTAAGAGTCGAGAACGGTACAACGAATCGTCTTCTTTCTCTAATAATTTAATGAAACGTCAAAGCTTCAGCGCTTCGCGCGAGCAACTCCCCCTCCCTGTTTCCACCCTCGTTAGGGATGTGTAAGTGATTCGCACGCTTCGCGTGCTCACTACCGCCCCCTAAAATAAAATCCTAGCTACGCGCCTGCAGCTGACGGACTCTGCCCGACGTGTTCGATAGCCGCCCAACACAAAGTCAACACCGATTTTGGCGAATAATCCTCCTAGTATCGGCTCAGTGTAATAGATTACCCTCCAAACGCAGTCAGATCAGGATCGGATTTCCCAGAAAACAGGGCCCATGTCGGCACAGATTCCATCGGAAATGTTCACAATTGGAGGAAACGATGAGCCTCCGATGGTCAATGGAAGTACACTTCTTTTTTAGTTTCACTGGTACAATGGTGGAGGCCCGGGTGGAGGAAAAAGCTAATTATTATAATTGTTCAATTTAATCATACGAATGTGCACAAGGAACGCTAGAGGAGTTTTAAAAAAAATCATTATTCCACTCACTGGCGTACTGATGGGGCTTGGTGGGGGAAAGGTGCCCCCAAATAAAATTCAAACGTGGTTTATTTCTAATTCGATACCAGTGATTTTCAAATGTTGCTGAAATGACATGATTTTCGGGGATTTTTCCAAACTTGTTTGTAAATTATACTTTTTTATGCGTTTGTTGGAAAATGACAAATTCCCGGGGCTGGGGCTAGAGCCCCCTCCCTTCACTTTTTTGAAAAAGTATGTTAAAGAGAAGAAAAAAAGAAAGAAAGAATTGTGACCTGCCAGTGTCACAAATGAGGTATAAAAATATATGCTCGTATGACCGTCATTAAATGCCTAAAACCCCTGAACTTGTAGGGGCTCAAAGGCAGGCCCCTGGATGCTCATCTGACCGTGATTAAATGCTAAAAAACCCTGAGCTTCTGGGGGCTCTGCCCCCTGGACCCCAAGTCAATTAATGACCTGCCAGTGTCACAAATAAGGTATCAAAATATGCTCATCTGACCGTAATTAAATGACTAAAACCCCTGAGCTTCCGGGGGCTCCGCCCCTTGACCCCCGTCGGGGCTTTGCCCTGGACCCCACGCCAATTTACGCGCCACTCACTTCGCTCGCTAACTTCTACCTGATCGTAAATACTTTAGCCCCCAAAAAAAAAAAAAAAAAAAAAAAAAACGTTTTTGCTCATTACGCCACCGAATTTCCACTTGTATCAACTTACCATGCAAATTGTCATTTCATTTTTCAAAATGCAAGGGGGGTTCGCTCCCCACGAGGGGCACTGCCACTTCGAACCCGACCCCCACTGAAATCGTACCACTTTAAAATTCCTTCCGATGGCCTGATTACTGATAATGATGATGGTGGTGATGATGATTATCACGAAGGTATGTATAAGACCAATTACCGTTAGTTTTACAGCATATCATGTATCGTCTTTTTATATAGGTTTTCTTGGCCAATTTCGGAGTTTTTCCAGCAAATTTGGTAAAACGTTCATTCAATTTAGCGTAAAAACTATTTTTGTTGGAGACTAACTTAATTTAGGGGATCGGGCAGGGGATTTAAAAAATTTACCTAGGGGGCAAAGCAGGTTTTTGAGACATGAAATGTTATAAAAGGTCGGTGGGTATCAACGTGTTCAGGGAACCTCCCTGGACAATTTCTAGGTGACTACCTTAAAAATATGCTGCTGGAAGAAAAAAATGGCGGTCATTTTCCTAAATTACTGTTGAACTATTTTGGAGATTACTTTTTAACAGAACCTCATATTACCATGTGCGAGGTGTCATATGAAGTGTAATTAAATTTCAGACATGATGATAACACATGTTATAGGTTAACAGATGATTTGCATAACAATTTTGAGCACAACAAAAAATGTAATAATTTTTTCAAAAAATATTAATTGCCCCAAAATACCAGGACTTATCAGGACAGTAAGCTTAGCAGAGATGGAATCGTGTTTAGACTAATTCAGTAAGGTTACAATATATATTAGCCAACGATGTGACATAACATATACATCCTTTATGAGCAACTTAAAGTATTTTATGCATTCCTTCTGACTTGTTAAAATTGAACCGTTATGATCACAATGATGCCGTATTCAGTCGGCTTGTGGATGTGCTGATCTCCTCTCTTTTATGACCTTTTATGCATGCTAGGATTGCTAGTGGAATCACTCCTCGACAGGTACCAAGACATTATTGAGGAACTTGGTGTAGAAATGACAGATCATCACCGGACGACTATAAACTAAAACGGGAGTTCCAGAGTATTTCAGTCCTCGACCAGTTTCAGGACTTTTATCTGATTATGCACCGATGGCACCCATAGTACCAGTGATGCCCTGGAGAAGCTGAAGCGCATCAAAGAAGTCAGTTACCAGGGGCGGATCCAGGGGGCGTGGGTAGCATGCCCCCCTCCCTTTTTGCCTTTAACAAAAAGGAAAAAAGCTAAGAAATATTAACATAAATGTTCAGTTTATGCATTCAGAAATACATCAGAATGTACCATAGAGCATCTTAAGGTTCAAATTTTCAGCCTAATGCTCCCTGTCGAAACCAACTTTACATTGAAATCAATTCACAACTCTGTATAATCAGTGGCATAAATATGGATTATGGCGCAGTGAGCAATCGATGAAACTGCGACCCCCCACCCCCACCGCCAAAATGTACCTACGTAAATGTGCAAGCGAGGGATCAAGGCGACCGGCTTAGGAAATTCGCAAGGGAGCGCAGGGATCGAGGAGTAGTGGAGTTTCGCATTTTAAATGTTTATCATTTTAAACAATGATAGGTTGTTTTCTGTTCATTCCTACTTACGTGGTGAACAAATTAACGAAAATAGTGGAGAAATACAGTCAAATAATTTAGCAAGGTAACCCAAATATATATTTTTTTCAACAGTTGAATCCCATTTTATAAATTCAGTTATTTGGGTGTCAAACCTGGAACCATTTTAAATGGCTAATCTCCCCCCCCCCATAAACTATATATAAAATAGGGCGCAAAATTACGAGATCCTGTGCAACATAATTATGCGAGTCGCGACTGAGCTTTAGAAAAATGTTCTATTTCTAAAGCATTTTACCTTGCGTATTGGGGCGCATGTATTCATAAGGATCAAAAGTTGTTTTCCTTTTCGCTGCTCACCATTTAAAAAAAAACATATTTGCGCCCCCTTTTTGTGATCTCTAAAAATGCACGTCTCCGCTGCCCCCTAGATATGCCACTGTCGACCAAAGAGATAGTAATATGTAGGTTTGGGATTGGTCGGAGGACTTTCGATTAAACTGCATTAATAAAAATGCTTAATAAAAACACTGTACTGGACTCATTCATTTAACTGTATTTTCACTGATGATGTGCATAAGTTTCTTGCAGAACGGAATACTTTAATTTTAATTTGGGTCAAAGTTTATCTAGGGAGAGTGGAGGGACTCCGAGAGACACAAGCAGGGTAGGGCATGGGCATGTATGTTCTCTTTAAAAAAATGACAAGACTCCTTTCCCCCATTATGATGTAATTCCAAGTTTGTTACATTAAGAAACTACACCTCGTTATGGTAAATATGTTATTTCGTCATAAAATACGCCAGGTAATATGATGTATTCAAGGACTTAGCCGCTTACTCGGACATGACGTTATTCTGGCATCTTGCTGACTGGATATGAGGTGACGGTTGCCCAAATATCCATACGTTCAAAATACTGAGGGGACCGGGACCCCCAGCCCACTGCATCTTACGGCTTTGGGTGCGGGGATGCTGATGCTGCAAGTTCTGATTCCAACCTACAAGTATCTAGTTTTTATAGAGTGAAACTAGTCTATCATTTAAATCCAGGTATTTTATTATCTTACACATGGTGGTTAATTAATGTATTACACAAAACAAATAATTTAGGCCAATTTTCGAGGTAGGGGGAGGAAAAAGGAAAGGAATTGACAAACATGTTTCCATGCAATTTCGACAATTAATATTAAGAAAATTCCGAGGGGGAAAAATACTATTATTGGGGTTGCAATGAACGTACTAGATAAATATTGCTTTGCATAAAATTTATTCTAGGAGAGAGAGAAAGAGAAAGAGAAGGGGGTCACAGAAGGGGATAGGGTGTAAACTCTGAATTCCGCTATCCATTATCTTCCGATTTAGACTAAAAATCATGACTATCACCTGGATCCAGATTTCTATTTATGTATCACTCAACCGGTAGCCTGCATCATCTTTGAACACACACCATGCCCAACACAGCATATTGCCCCATCCCAAAATGTCTCTTCATTTAAGTGGGGGGCATTTCAAAGGAGGGAGGGTAGGTATGCACTATGTACATGTTTCAACCTGCAAATCATATCTGTTACTTGGAATCAAATCTTATTTTATGTATTATTTGACCGATAGCATAATTTGGTTTCTCAGAACACATAAGTTATCGGTTGCTATGGATATTATCACCATAGCAACGGGAATTAAGAGAGATATATCGTTAAAATGTGAAGAAACTGCATCACCTCACATAATACTTCCTATAAAAATAGTCACCTGCTTGATAATAGCGTCTACTCGCGATCTATTCTATTTTTCCTTTAATTATATTACCATTGCTAAGGAAAAGACAGCCCTAATCTACCAAAATTGCAATTCTAAGCTATGGTCACAACCCAAAAAAGTAGCGTGCTCGGCGGCCGGGCGGCGATTTTTTAGCCAATTTCGCCCGGGCACCGGGCGGCGGCCGCCCGGGCACCGCTTGTTTTTAGGGCATCGCTCGGTCGCCGCTGAAGTTTTAGCGCGGAGTTAAAATTCGGGCGGCGCCTGCTCACTTTTCACTCGCCGCCCAAAATACGCCTGGTGCCCGGACGGTCGCCGCCCGGGCACCGACCTAATCGAGTGTTCGCCGTCGAGCGATTTAGGTCAAAAATCGAAGCCGCTAGGTCAAAGGCTGCCGAGCGGTCGCCGCCCGATCGCCGCTGGGAGATCAGTCGGTCACTGCAGGGACGCCGAGCGGAGAAGCTCCCCGATTTCGCCCAGTTTTGACCTAATATCGACCGGCGACCGACGGAAAATCGACAGGGCACCGCCCAGGCATCGCTGGGGCTCTACAGCCTGCTCGATTTCTTAAATTTCTTTAAAATCAGCCGGTGGCCGGTGGGAGACCGCCCGGGAATCGGTGGGTCATCAGTCAGTCATTGCCGAGACGCCGCGCGGAGATCGAAGCTCCCCGATTTCGCCCAGTTTTGACCTAAAATCGACCGGCGACCGACGCGAAATCGACATGGCACCGCCCAGGCATCGCTGGGGCTCTACAGCCTGCTCGACTTCTCCAAAAATCGTTGGGCGATGCCTAAATTCCAGCGGCGACCGAGCAGGCTACAAATTGGTCGATCGCCGCTCTGAGTTGTGACCATAGCTCTAGCTTATATCAAAGTGACAACTGTCGAGCGCTTTAACTGTTTTGTTACAAAAGCAATGAACTTGAAAATTTAAATACAAAATTAAACATATTTATAGACAGTTTATTTTTAATAGAAATTTCCAAGTGAGTAGTCGTCATAATTGTATAAATATGGAAAAAAAGATATTTTGGGGCAATTCATATGTTTTTTAAATTTGTAAAAAATTCGCATTTTGGGCTCGAAATTATAATGCAAATTATCCCCGATCCTGCCGAATAATATATCATCTTGTATACAATTTTATTTTCTTTCATATGACACCTCACACATGGTAAAATGAGGTTCCGTTAACAAATAATCTCCAAAAGAGTTCAACAATAGTTTTATCCAGCAGCAAATTTTCAAGGTAGTCCACCTAGAAATTGTGCAGGAAAGTGCCTTGAACACGTTCACACCCAACAAATTTATGTAAATATATAAGAGAATGAGAATACCAATTAATTAATTAATTAATTTGTTTTTATTTGTATTATACCAGTTTATATGCTTATGTATTAATCTACTTTGTTTTTGCTGCTGTTATTTGTTTTATTCTTACCAAACAGGGCCTCATGGAAGACCACAAAATTGGTGATATGTGCCACCCCTGTATAAAAATCAGAAATAAATAAATAAATAAATGTAAAAAAAAACAAAAAAATTGGGTTTGTCCCCTAGGTAATTTATGATTAAATTCATTCCGTCTTGCACATGTGCCATGCAAGATGCATTAAAATTCATCAGAGAAATGAAAGTAATTTCAATGAACGAAATGCTAAATTGAATGCTAAAAATTAGTTTGAATGTATAAAGGGCAGGATTACGTGATCATCTGATCATGTCATTCTAAAATGTATGCACGCTTGATGAAAAGCGTCCATAACCCAGGAATTTAATTCGATTGAATCAGACGCGAATTTAAATGCACTAATAACGTATTTGAACTTTCGAATACTTGTAGCAAGATTGGGACACATCAATTTCGATTGAATGGATTGGAAACTTTGCAAAATTGGCCGGGAAAACTTTTCTCTTCTCTTCTTTTCTTTTTAATTTTCCTCTCTTCTTCTCCTCCTTCCTTTTTTAATTTCTAATTTCTTCATCCTTATTTTTTTCTTCTTCTAGGCCTAATGTAGATTAAATATGGACGTTCAACTGACGAGAGCATGGAATTTGCCCAATAAACCAGTTCGTAGTTAGCACATAATAAAATGTGTGTCAAATGTTCACTACGAAGACTCCACTCTAACTCAAGCTTTTGCTTTCTTTGGCTGAAGTCGCATGTACAATTACATTTCTTTAAACTTGAACCACACAGCTATTATTCATTAGGTCACGGGTCACTCTCCTTTTCATCACACAAACATTGCTTTCTATAGCATGGCCCTCCGTTTAAGTCATTTATGATATGTTTAATTCCTTTTTATATTCTCTTTTTCTTGTTAGTTGTACACATTTGTTACATTGTATTGTTTCGAAATGTATCATGCTTATATTGAATTGGACAACTAGCAGAATGGCAATAAACTTAAATCAGACTCTTGGTGGCCATTTCATTACGATTGAGAAAAAACTAAAATACTTACCATTTTTCAAATCAATCTTCAAGGGCTTCCAAAAATGATCAAATAGCACGATGATAACCTGACGTCTTTTTCGGACAAAAAAGTAACAAATTCGCAAAGAATTCAGTTGCTTGATTACAGAAGGGCGGGGAATATTAACCGTTAGATTTGAACTGTAGGCTATAGCGTTCGATCAACGGAGATCAATTGAAATCGCAAGAGAAATATGACTTGATATCTACGTTCGACCGATTGTAAATGGTAAATGATACGTTTTTCCTACTCTGCGGGCGGTAACCTTGTATGAGAACTGGATCGATATGAACAGATAGATTAAACAAGAAATACTGCCAACTGGTAGAACAAAATTATGATGACGATTGGTGGATTGAAATTATGGAATAGCTTTTCAAGGGATGTAGCTAATATGATGATTGTTTGGTTTTATTTTTTGTTTGAAAAGGCAGCCGTTACTTTAACAACTTATTGTGTGGTGAACAGAAATTATGGGATAGCTATTATCGCCGATGATTGTTGTTTTTGTTCTTTTTTTTGCTTTTGTTTGAGAAACCACACGTTATCTCAGAAACATTATACCTTTGGATCGAATAAGGGGATAGCTCCTTGAGATATCTATTAGCCCCGATAATATTTGTTTGTATATTTGTTTTTGCTTTTGTTTGAGTAAACGCAAGTTATCTAAAAAAAAAAAAACATCAACATTTAGATCGAATTTAGGGGATGGCTCTGTTAGATAGGTATTGGCGCCGATGAATTGTTTTGAGGAGTGGTACATACATAATTTTGTTTGTGGAAATGCATGTTACGCTAATAACATGCTAAAAGTGGATAGGAAATTATGAGATTTGGAATACCTATCAGCGCCAATGATTTTTAGAGGGGTGGTGTTGTATTTATTTGTTTGGGGAAAACGCACGTTACCTTAGAAACAAGTTGAGTGGATCGAAATTATAGGATAGCATTAATGAATAGATATTTATAGCATCGACCATTTTTGTTGTTGAAATGCACGTTACGATAGAAACAAGCTGATTGAATTGATAGGTATGATACAAGAAGAAAGAAAGGACCGTTATGTACAATAAGACACTTTAATATATTTCATTAATACATGTATAATTGAATTATAATAATGCGTCACGTTTGGATGCTCTTGCTTTGGTAGAATAATGGACGGCATCATTTTCTCACGAAGGTTGAAACTTTCAAAGGTTCGTTTATTCGAATTTAAAAAAACGAAAAAGGGTTCACTACTCTGAACGAGATTTGCAATTGTGAAAATAAAAATTCTCTCTTCTTTTCGAAAGAAAGAACCCTATTTCATCTTCCGACTAGTCAATATAAACCTTTGAAATGACGAGCATTCGGAAAACGAACCCCGGAATTATGAACTGTCGGAATAAAGAATCTTTCTGATTAATAAACCTTGGGAATTATGAACCTTAGGAATTATGTATTTTCGAAATTATGAACTTTCAGACAAAAAACGAAATAAACTCCGTTTAGTATTGGTGGATTGTCCGACAATGTTACAATCATTCAGCTCAACCAAATTAATGAGTAATTTCGAATATCATTTTGGTCATCATATTGTTCCGACCGATACTTTCCTCAAAATATACAAACAAATAATTACCATGCTCACAAGAAGATTAATGAAAATGAATTTCTCATACCACACCTGAATGTTGAATTTTGAGACATTTAGAAATTCTGAGTTTTTGAATACCTATCAGCGCCAATGATTTTAAAGAGGTGGGGTTGTATTTTGTTTGTTTGGGGGAAACACACGTTACCTTAGAAACATGCTGAGTGGATCGAAATTATGAGATAGCATTATAGGCAAGATACTGATAGCATCGACCATGCACGTTACGATAGAAACAAGCTGTTATTAAGAGACCGTTATGGACTGTCAGCCATTCTTGTATCGACCTTCATCACATAACCATTCATGTATATTTCCGGCATGAAATAAAGTCTGAATATTTCATGAATACATGTATAATTGAATTCTAATAATGCCCTTTCTCGCATCTCTGGAGACATCCCCGTCAGTGATACGAACAAAATAAATGATACATATTGGAGAAAACACAAGGACGAGATTAAAAATTCAGTATTCTGATATGACTTAAAATATAGATTTTTATGAATTAACTGTATGCAAGAAAGTTGGTTTTTGTTTCAATATCACTTTATTATCAATCATGATTATTAACAAGGGAAGAAATAGTACATACAATTGTATAGATACTACAAACACGTATATACAAGTAGAACAGAGGAGGAAAAAAAGCCCTTGTCATGTTATACAGGGCTAATATTTCATATCATTCATGATGGAATACGTGATACACAATGTATCAATGATCATTATACGCAGAACTTTTGCTATATCTATTACCTTATTACAACACTATTTAAACGTTCATTGCGGCACCGCAACTGAAACGTTACAACTAAATATAATACAAACATTATCGTATATCGTCTTATGTACATGATCATTGATAAAACACTTCAGAAAAGCCTTTTCTACGACCGTAATATGGCTTGATACACATATCTAATCTGACTTTTTTTGTTTACTTGATTATTGTAGCAATTTAACATAACCAACCTTGATACAAGATAAGCATAAAGTCGAGCACTGTGATCAAGTTCTTAGGAATAGGGAATGATTAATTTCCAGGTTTGGAAATCACATTTTTTCAAATGTATTCTTAGAGGATGATACGATTGGTTTCAGTGCTGTTTTACATCTTGTTATTAGAACCATGAAAAAACGACATTATAGACTTGTTAAAATGTTTAAAATACTGAATGCAGTCAAGGCAGTAATTAAAATTATGAAACAATGAAAGTGGATATAGATAATACAAAGTTTGTTGAATACAAAAAATAAAAAAGTATATACAATATTTACTAGTATCAATTCTTTTTGGAGAATAAAACTATAAGGCATAAAGGATCATATCAACTGTAAGAAACGTTTATAGGAAATGAATATATATATATATACAAATTATAACGATATACAACCTTGCTGAAAACTGCACACAGTTGAAAAACACTACACACACGTGTAGCAATATGGGAAAGCAGCATTTCTCCTAATATATTCTTCGCCTATATAAAATGAATAAAACAGCTCACAAATCGATATTTGCCTTTACCACACAACTCTCATTCATATGATTTGTAGCAATATAACAGAAAGGTTTTCATGCAAACTTACAATAACAAAATTATCCGTTGCTATTATTGTTTTGTGTTTACGATCGTTATGGTAATGCAACTAAATGTTCATGCAAACCGTATGGTCATGATAGTAAAGCAAATTTTAACTGTAGTTGCTACCTAATGTTCATGATCATTGTAGCAATAGAACTGAGAACGTTTTCAAACAACCTTGCAACAAAGAAAATTTCCTCTGAAATTATTAAGCTACCATATTTACATGACTGTTGTAGCCATACAACTAGAACCGTTTTCATTCAATCTTATAATAACGCATATATTACTTTCATTTATTACCTAATGTACATGATCATTGTGGTAAAATAAAGGAACAGTCCCTATGCAACCTGCCAATGAAGAAAATATCTTCTGTAATTATTATATATATATATGATTATTGTAGCAACAGAACAGCAATTTATTTTAAACAATCTTGCGATAAAATAAATATCCTCTGAACTTATTAAGCAAGATTATATAAATGATTGCTCTAGCCAAACATCTAAAACCGTTTCATGCAACATTATAATAACGCATACATTCATTTCAGTTATTACCTAATATACATGATCATCGTAGTTAAACAAATGAACAGTCTTCATAAAACCTTGCAATGAAGAAAATGTATTCTGTAATTATCGTCTTATATACATGACCATTGTAGCAATACAAATGAAACACTTGTCATGTAGCCTCATAGTAAAGACAATTTGGTCTGTAATTATTGTCTTATTTACACGATTATTTTAGCAATACAAATTGAACGGTTTCAAACCACCTTACGATGAACCATGTATTTATTAACCTACGTGCATTATCATTATAGCAACAGAACTGAAACAGTGTTCATACCAAAAGCTTCTTGTTACCTAAAGTTCATGATCATTGCAGCAATAGAACTAAAAACGTTTTCATATGTACATGTATATGATTAATGTAGCAATAGAACTGAAACGATATTCATACAACTGAGGAAATATCTTCTGTAATTATTATCCTATGTATATGATTTTTTTTGTAGCAACAGAACAGCAAAAATTTCAAACAACCTTGCAATAAAATAAAAAAATCCTCTGAAATTATTACGCTACCTTACATACATAATTGCTGTAGCCATACAACTAGAACCGTTTTCATACAACCTTACAATAACGCATATGTTCATTTCAATTATTATCTAATATACATGATCATCGTAGTAAAACAAATGAACAGTCTTCATAAAACCTTGCAATGAAGAAAATATCTTCTGTTATTATTGTCTTATATACATGACCATTGTAGCAATAAAAATGAAACACTAGTCATGTAGCCTCATAGTAAAACCAATTTGGTCTGTAATTATTGTCTTATTTACATGATTATTCTAGTAATACAAACTAAACAGTTTCCAAAACCAACTTCTTATGAACCATATATTCATTCTATTTATTACATAATGTGCATTATCATTGTAACAATGGAACTGAAACTGTATTCATACAACAACAAAATATATTCTGTAATTATTATAATGTTTATGATTATTGTAGCAATGATCAGTACGAGAATACATCCGACGGTGGCCTGTACATATAGCGAAGAAGAAGAATAGAACTGAAACAGTATCTATACGACTAAGAAAATATCTTCAGTAATTATTATCCTATGTATATGTTTATTGTAGCAACAGAACAGCAAATGTTTTCAAACAACCTTGCAATAAAGCAAATATACTCTGAAAATATTAAGCTATCTTATATACATAATTGTTGTAGCCATACAACTAGAACCGTTTTCATACAACCTTATGATAACGCATATATTCATTTCAGTTATTACCTAGCGTACATCAAAATTGCAGTAAAACAAATAAACAGTTTTCATAAAACCTTGCAATGAAGAAAATATCTTTCTGTAATTATTTTCTTATGTACATGACGATTGTAGCAATACAAATAAAAACGCCAGTTATACTGCCTCGATAAAACGGAAATGGGTCTGTATTTATTGTCCTTTAAACATGATTATTCTAGCAATACAAATTTAACAGTTTGAAACCACCTTATGATGAACCAAATAGATATTGCATGTATTACTTTATGTGCACTATCACTGTAGCAATATAACTTAAACAGTATTCATGCAATAAAGAAAACGACTTCTGTAAATATTATCTTATGTACATGAATATTCCAGCCAGGGGCGGATCCAGGCGGCGGCAAGGGAGGGGGCCAGAGAGGGGGCCCAATTTGTGGAAACATATTTAGAGGCGACTCGGCCAGCCGGTGAATAAACGGGGTGTAGTGAGCACTTTTTTTTGCCCAATCCGTGAAAAAATATTTAGCGGCGACTCAACCAGCCGGTGAATAAGCGGGAGGTGGGGGGTAGTGAGCACTTTTTTTGCTCAACGGGGGAACAGTGCTATTTTTCAACATCCACCCCTTGAGCGCCTGGGGATGGGGCCCGTCTTCTTCTTTTTTAACAAAAAAGGGTGTTTTTACCTGTTTTTTTCTTCAGGAGGCCCCCTGGATCCGCCACTGATTCTAGCAACAGAACTGAAATAGTATTCATACAACCTTACAATAAAGATAAATATTCTGTAATTATTTTTCACATATATATGTTTATTGTAGCAATGGAACTAAAATAGTATTCATACAGCCTTACAATACTAAAAATATATATACTGCGATTACTGTATCATGTGTACGATTATTGTAGTAACAGAACTACAACAGTTTTCATACAACCTTACAATAAAGATAATGTCTTCTGATATTATTATCATATGTATATAATATTGTAGCAACAGAACTGAAACAATTTTTTTAACCACTTTAAAATAAAGAAAATATTTTCTGCAGTTATTATCATATCCATATATTTCGGCGTGTGCTGCTCTATGGATCAGAGGAATGGACTCTGAAAACAGCAGATATTAAAATGTTGGAGACTTTTGACATTCCACTGTGGAGTAAGATGGCAAAGATAAGTTTGGTGGATAGAGTGACAAATGATGAAGTTTTACAAAGAGTGGGGGAGGAGCAAAAATTAGTAACAACGTGGTATAAAGAGAGACAGAAGAAATTAATTGGGCATCTCCTACGGCAGGATAGACTCCTGAGAGAAATCATTCAGGGAAGGATGGAAGGAAAAAGACGTAGGGAAAGGACTAGAATTATAATATTGGCGATAGAACTGAAAAGCTTTTCACACAAACTTGTCACAAAGAACATATTATTGCAGCCAGTACGACAACTGAACCAAGTTTGATACATCTTGAAGAGACATGAGTAATGGTCATGCCATTGCATTGACAAGGAAACTGTCTATATGTTACTGGGACTGTTTGATAATGTAGGGTGTATCAAAAAAGCTGTAAATTATGAGGATTTTTATTTAATCTACATTTTATAAAATGTACTCTATTTTACAGAAAGTGTAAATACTTCCCACGTCTGGCTTCAATAGTTAGTAGATTTTTTTTTTAAATAGCTTTTTTAGTCACCTTTCAAATATGAGGGGAATTCGAGAGCATTTTTGTAGCCAATTTGAAGTGCCTATGCGTCTAGTGATTATAACTTTCAAATATTCATAACTTACTTGTTTTTTTCTCCGATTTCCATCAAACTTTTACTAATCTACTTTTCTGATTTTTCTGCTTATGTTTTGTTTAGTTTACTAGGTTGGAATACCCTATAATCATTAAAGATGATTAAAGATGATTAAAAAGATTTGATTATCGTATGAAGCTGAAATACACAGGGGCGGCGATTTCTTTTCATGACCGGGGGGACAAAATGCGAGGGACGAGGGAGCAGTGGCGTATTGAGCAAAATCGTTTGGGGGAAAAAATCCGCATCACCACCACTGTTAATATATGTTACATGCAGGCCCGCGGAACGTTTCTTCAAAGTGGGGGGCTAAAGTATTTACGATCAAGTAGAGCAAAGTGAGCAAGGCAAGTGGATATTAAATTGGCGTGGGGTCCAGGGGCAAAGCCCCGGCGGGGGTCAAGGGGCGGAGCCCATAAAGCTCAGGGGTTTTTAGGCATTTAGTTATGGTCAATTGAGCATCCAGGGGCCCGCCTAAGGGCCCCTGATGGGGTCCAGGGGGCAGAGCCCCCGGAAGCTCACGGGGTTTTAGGCATTTAACTACGGTCAGATGAGCATATTTTGATACCTTATTTGTGACACTGGCATGCAGGTCACTAATTGGAGTGGGGTCTCCAGAAGCTCAGGGGTTTTAGGCATTAAATTACGATCAGATGAGCATCCAGGGGCCGCCTTAGGGCCTTTGGTGGGGTCCAGGGGGCAAAGCCCCGGAAGCTCAGGGGTTTTAGGCATTTAACAACAATCAGATGAGCAACCAGGGGCCCGCCTTAGGGCCCTTGGTGGGGTCCAGGGGGCGGAGCCCCCGGAAGCTCAGGGAAAATCATGCTATTTCAGCAGCATCTGTGAATCCCTTGTATCCAATTAGAAATAAACCAAGCCCCCATGCCCCCCCCCCATCAGTACGCCAGTGCAAGGGAGCATAGTGAACGAGAGGGGTGAAGGTGACAGAAGTAACTACCCCCTCACAGGTTTTTGAAGTTTTGTTATATCAAAACATTACATTCCTTAGCAAAACTATAATATAAAACACAAGCACAGTACTTTTTTCACACTTCACTTTTCTACAATATTTACTTGTACAATTTGAGGGATATTATGCGAGGGAGCATAGCTCCAGAGCGAGAAGATTTTGCATTTTAATTTGTCTAAACGCTGCACTCTTGGGCCCTCCAGAGCCTAAAAGTGGCTTGCATTCTTTAGTCATTATTTGCTATACTTTTTTTGTGTGCACTTTTTCGAATTTTCAGGGGGGGGGGGACGATCCCCCCTAAAAAATTTGAGGGGGGACGTGACTCCTGGTAGCATTGGCTAGGGAAGAAAAATCAACTTCGAGATTCAAGCTGAGAATCATGCAGACTTAAAATACATGTTTCAAGCTATTTAGTCTTCTTGGAAGTACATCTGATCGTGGACATGCCGTTTGTACGTTCAAACTAACTTTCGTGGAAGAGGACTCCGGCTGCGTAACTTAACCCAGCTTCCTCCAAAGCAAGACGAAGTTTATTAACCTGCTCACTCGGTCGGACACGCCGTCTCCAGTCACGAAGCATCTCCCTTAATCCTGAACTTGAGACGCTTCTAGCCGAGGAGTCTGCTCTGTCAAGGTATTTCTGTACCGCTGAATGGGAGAAGCCAAGCTGGTAGCCCAGGTCATGTGAATCCTTTATTGCACATACTAAACCAGACAATATTTTTAGCATGTAGTCTGATGCGAACTTTATTCGGCCGCGTCTGTAGGGGTGAGAGTAATACGACAAGCGAAGGAAGAAAATAGACAAAACATTGAAATACGATGTAGAAGATGGCGACATCCTATCCTACTTTGATTATCCCAGCGTCAATGTACACCTAACTCTTATACACCATTATTTTATTTACACCCCTTCACGAGTACATTATAATTGCAATTTTCACGACTAGTACTCGCGAAAAGAATACAAATTTGATGGGTTCGTGCAGGCTTAATAATTCAACGACAGGCATACTCTATAATATTCGTTGGATTAAATACTTGACCTAAGCATGGTATAATAATAAAAATCAAGGGTAACGTTGCATAATACTGCATTGGAACAAACAAATGGTTTACTTACGTGTGGGAGACTCCATAGTCTGGCTCGACTGTTTGGATGAAAAAAAGGAAAACAACAATTGGGACGTATAAACTTCAACTGTACTTTTCTTAAATTGTTTTAAGTGAATTATCACACTCTTAATTTAATACATGGACCATGAACGCGTCTTTAAACATATAAATTCTAAACATTTAGGGCAGAGGCGGCCCTCCCGGGGTGCAGGGGCACAATGCCCCCACACTTTCTTCAAGTACCCCAAAAGTGCCCCTTTCCCTTTTCACCTCTGATAAGTGCCCCTTTTACTTTCACACGTTCACCTTTTCCTTCGACAAGTTACCATTTTACTTTGCAATAAGTGTCCATTTTCCTTTCTAGTATCTCTAGTAAGTGCTCTTTTCAGCTACTAGAAGTGCCCCTTTTCACTTTTGATAAGTGCCCCCTTCACCTCTGATAATTACCCTATTCAAATCTGAGAGGTGTCCCTTTTACTCTGACAAGTGCAGCTTTTCCTTTGTAAGAAGTGCCCCTTCCCTTTTTAATAACTACCCCCTTTTTAACTCGGAAAAGTGCACCTTATATTTTCACATGTGCCCCTTTACCTTTCTAAAAAGTGTCCCTTTTCCCGATTATAAGTGCCCCCATTAAAAAAAAGCACCTTCCCCTTCTCATAAATGAACATTTTCATCTCTAGTAAATGACCCTTTTCAGGTACGAGAAGTTACTCCTTATTACTTCAGATAAGTGCCCCCTTCACCTCCGATAATTACCCCTATTCAAATCTGAGAGATACTCGTTTCACTTTGAAAAGTGCCCCTTCCCCTCCTAATAAGTGCTCTTTTCATCTATAATGATTGTCCCTTTTCACCTCTAAAAACTGCCCCTTTTCCTTTCTTATAAATGCTCTTTTTCCTTCTTATAAGTGCCCCTTTTCATCTCTGAGAAGCGCCCCGTTTATTTTAACATGTGCCTCTTTTTCTTTTCAATGAGAGCCACTTCCCCCTTCTCATAAAAGCCCCCTTTCACCTCGGATAAATGCCCCTATTAAAATCTGATAGGTGCCCCTTTTCTTTCAACTAATGCACATTTTATTATAAGTGCCCCTTTTTCGTTCTCATAAGTACTCCTATCAAAATCTAATAGGTGCCCCCATTTTCACCTCTGATAATTACCCTTTGGACTTTGACACGTGCTTCTTTTCTGTTCTAATAAGTGTCTTATCCCTTTTGATAAGTGTCCCCTTTTCCTCTCATCATTAAACGCGCCCCTAATTTCAAGCGACTAAGAGCAATTTCCCCTAAAGCTCGATCGCTACGCTCGCTCGCATTTATAGATGATATAATTATGTTACTTAACAAAGGCCTTTTCAGTCTTCCGTTATGAGAATGTGCTTATAATCCCATCAAGAGTGGGTTTTTTCCTCTCTATGAGATGGAATTTTTCGCACTGCGACCTCACAAATCTTTTTGTCCTCGCTCTCGCGCAAATGAATTTTCAGACCATCACACCAACAGCAAAGTATGATGCTTAAGCAATTTCTTGTATGGTGTGTAAAGAGGAACAAATATTGAAATCATCCCTGATAATATAATCACAATGTAGGGGTATATACCAATGTCTAAAAAATATATTTATTTTCGCTTTGAGATTTCCCTTTGTAGGTGCCCTTTTTTCCAGGAACTGTGCCCTTTTTTGTTGAGCCCCCCCCCCCTCTTTGGAAGTCGCTCCGCCGCCCCTGTTTTGGGGTATAACATTCGTCACTGACACTTTTATTTGGCGATTGTTCTAGATGTAGTTGGACAATTAATTTTAATTGAGATTTGATTTTTTAAGGTTAGGTTAAAGCTTAGTGACAGAGAAAAGATTTAACAATGGATTGAATGTTGAATTTCTGGATATCCGGCTTGTACAATTTATCAGAGAGCGATTGTAGCCGGAGTATAGTTCGTTAAATCCATTCTGCACGATTAACAAAAGACAACGAATTGCGTGTAAACATTGTGACAGAAATTCTAAACACAGGGAACAGGGAGACATGTGTTTTCACGACCCTTCAAGACTCACACTTAATAAATAGACTTCATTGAATAAAATGTTTACCTTACCTAGTGGTTGGCTACTATCTTCCACGTAAGCCTACAATTGACTTCGATGATTGGCTGAATATTGTGAGCATAACTTGCTAAAAGTATGATTTTCTCTATGATTATCACCACAAGTGACTTCGATTTTTTTTTTGGTATTGCCCCCTTGTCTGGATATTTCAAGTTGATATATCATGTAAACTTTCCTCAACCGTAATGGCGAAATGAAGTCCTTTGAATTTATTTTATAAGCAAGAGTTGACCTACCTTCTATTGAAATGGGTATTTGTTGCTCTGCGAGTGTTGATGTACCCTGCTCAATACGTAGACAGATGCTCTTCGCCCCTCCCTCAGCACATGAGGAGAGCAGCTCGAAGTTTGAGGTGTTGCATTCTCCGTTCAGGAGACAACGTACAGGGACCTGGTTAACATTTTCAAACAAGACTGCGGATAATGCAATGTCATAGATTGATAATTAGTCGATGTTCGTAGAATTTTAACTTGATTATCAGTTTAGTGAAGAGAATCTATATGGGGGGGGGGTGATTGATTAGTCAAATATTGTTTAATAATTAAGAGAACGTAATAACTATAACACTATCAATGTAGTGAACAAATCTTGAGGAAATGGAATAACATTCTTTTTATGCATACATATGTTCTAATGCGAAACTTACAGTTTCCTGGACCTTTTCTGAGTCAGAAAGACACGAAAGCTTGAGATCATCTTCCTTCGATTCCAGAGGGAACTTGATCACGGTCGACACCTGGTAGAATGGTTCCAACAAGCTTCCCTGTCTTCTGCATATATCCTGACAACAAAACATGAGAGAAAGCTTGACTGAATCGTGTACCTAGATTACAAACCTGAGCAATGCAACAAACGAATGGTAAAGTCATACAAGTTGCCTTGTTTCATGTATTGTATTGTATTTATATAAATAATCTGTTTATAAACATATAAATCATATACATCAATTTACAATGCAGTGTAACAAAACAATATTCTGTTTGTAAACATTTATATCATATAAATTAATTTACAATGCAGTGTAGCAAAACAGAAGGATTTATATACAGCAGAAATTTTTTTTTTTCTTCTTGAAATAACATGACACATAATGCATAAAGTAAATATTATAATGTACCATAATACATCCGATGATTTAGATATATAAAACCTAATATAGCGATTTTCTAAATAAGTTATAACTCATGCTATACAAACTAGGTATATGAGGTTCATGGAATGCAATAGATAATGGTTTCGCCTAAAATAAATGACGTAATAGTACCTATACATATATGCGACGTACTGTAAAATTAAACTTTTGCCTCGTCTACATAGGTTGGTCATTGTCGTTTAATACATTAGGTCGAATACATAAAAGAAATATAGAGAAAATAATAGGGGTGTATACTTATCTTTTATCAAATTGTATAAGGTTTTTTTTTTCTTTACTTTGTTGTTACATAGTATCTAAAAGTTACTCCTCACTGCAAATATTTGTTTAGTGTACGAAGAGAAAATATCTATTATGTCTTTATTGTCTAATCTCATTATATATATGAATTTTTCTTGACATTCCAAGTTACTAAACTTTTCTTCAAAATTGCTAATTTTTTTCAAGAAAATTTACTCGTAAATCTTTATATTTATCACATTTCATAATTGTATGAAATTCATGTATTCATGTATTTTACCTCCTCTTGTAGTTTTGTGTTCACGCCACTTTAGGACGTTTATATTTTGAATACTCATTTTGGAATTGGAGCTCATTGTGGGGATTTATCGTACACGGCAGAGCCATTTCGCGGCTCGCCTATAACCCGGGTAATAATGTCTATGCACTATTAGCATGACATCGTGACAGGTAGGAATGCTATATACATGACTTAAGAAGCCATTAATAATAATAATATACATACGGCAGGATGTCTGTTGCAGGGATGAGCTATGCAAATACGCAGTGTAGATTTCTGTGAAGGAAACATGGCAAGAGGCTGAAATACTTCACAGGTGAATTGTACTCCATGTACGTTGCTTGATGACAACGCACATAGTTGAAGATGACGCGTAGGGAAACCAACCATGTCCTCAGAGATATGGAAATCTCTTGATGTATTTGGAACTAAGCTCCTGTAACCAAATGTACCTTGGAATATGCAAGAAGAGTGAAAAGAAGAAAAAAATAATACTACGTAAACGTTATAAAAGTCTCACAGAATATATTCATGTACAACACACACATGCCAGCCCCAAACATAAATTAGTTTGAATGTACTATGTAATCAAATATCATGCACCATCATTTTAGAAATGTTTAAGAGATGTATTTACTAAAACTATTTACATAACTAGAGAATTTTATTTCGTATCGTGATTCATAAACAAGGGTAAATCATTTGGAAGTTTTGGAATTTTAACAATGACACCCTTTTTCTGCATATTTAGAAAACAAACGAGACCAATTACAAAGAAGAATAGAGAAGAAGAGTAATAGGGCTACCTGGTCCTAACTTGGTGTAAAGGCTAACACGTGAGTCATCTTGATGTTGTTCCGGATGGATGCAGTGTGGAAGAGCTACAGTCGCAGGTTTGAGAAGTTCTTGGGTGAAAGAGCATTCAATGACTGGAGTAATGAGAACATCTCCATCATTAAGGGGAATCTTAGATGGACAACGACTAGGTACACTAAGAGTGACTACAGATCTCATCCCTTGAGGGATTGCCCCTGCGGGGATGGATACTCTGATGTCCAGTTCATCTAGCTTCAGCTCTCCACCGTCGTGATCAATAATGCCATGAGAGAAAGGGTCCTTAAAACCTTGATGGTGTTCCATTGCTACCAACGGATGATACAAAGACACAATTATCAGATAAAAGACATGTCGGGATTATACACAGGTTATCATTATCAGAATAACGTTCGAGTTCTATAATTTATGTTTTGAAAGGTTTAAAAAAAAAACATGTGCAGTAAGATTACAGCATTCCTTGATAATTATGAAGATGGTCGAACTATGAAAGGACATGCCAGATATTTTATTCACAGGGTTTTTTTTATCATGAGACTTTCAACGAAGTTATGTTAACTACAATTACCTTTTGCTATTTTGTCTGCTACATCGTTGAAATGAAAAGCTTGAGCAATTTCGAGAAGCCTCTGTCTTGTTCCTCCGTGTCGTACCCATTCTTGAAGCATCTGTATAACGATGTGTTGTATCAAGGTTAGTGGAAAGGACACAGATGTGGACATGACCTGCAGGATTTCGGGAGCTGTTAGATATAGGCGCTGGGAGAGGTCGAGTAGATCTGGAGTTGTGCAAATTATTTTGGAGATTTCATCAAGACCTGGAGAAAAAAAATTAAAATAAATTTTAATTTGATCTTTATTTGCCATGACTGTCCTTGTCGTTTCGTATTCTCCCTCTTAAATTGAACTAAAAAGTCTTTCCATCATCCTGTTCACCTCTTTTTACAACTTACGCACTGTAAAAAAAAAGAACATCCCACGTGATTTCTATATACCATAAGTTAACGTGATTAGGAAAGACTTTACCGTAGTAGGGCTTAAAATTTTCCTTAAGTGTTTCAAACCTGCATTGAAATCCGGGATGTTGTAATCTTGAAGAATCTTTGTCATCATTACTTTCTTTTCTTGGCTACCTAAACGTCTGTACCACTTGTTGAGGAGTTGCCGTGCTAGTCTGTTCATTGCTGCAGAGTCGGAAGGTGCAACGAAACCAACAATGACGTAATCATCCAGACGAAGGGCTTTCCCCAGTTGCCATGCCGAAGACAAACTCTTCACCGGAAGAGCAACGCTACACTGCTCGCCCATACTCGGTGAACCTCCACGTAGGTCGATGTCTTCACCACCTTTATCTCCATCTATGATTTATGAAAAAGAATATGTTATATTTATATCCCGCATACTAAGAATCTTGCAATCTGATTGGTCTAAACGAGGTCACATGATCAATGATAGATTTACCATCACTTCATGGCCGTGAGCTTAGAATACTATCACCCTGTGATAGTACTTTTGTACAATACTTTTTTGCTGCTGCCCCACTTGCCAATTGAATAAGCATAGCAAAGTAGGTTACGCGAAATGTCAGTGTTGTTTTTTTGTCACACCGCGAGCGAAAACCTAGTTCATTTAATTATGTAAAATTCACTTTAAATAGACCTTATTGTCGATGTGGGATATAAAACAAATATTAACCTCCTTTACTCGGGCAATGGATACAAACTATCATCCAGGGGCGGCGATTTCTTTTCATGACCGGGGGACGAAATGCGAGGGACGAGGGAGCTAGTCTGCAAGCACAGACCCTAATTTGACACTATATCAAAAAAATCATTGTGCCCTGAGACAAGCCTAGCCCAGCTACCTACTGGTTGCTATACTACATTGCCTATGGTAGTCTTATAGTGCAGACTCTCTTTTACGACTGACCAGGGTTTGTGCCTGCAAACTAAGGGAGCAGTGGCGTAATGACCAAAAACGTTTTTTTTTTGGGGGGGGGGGCAGAAAAAAAATCCGCATCACCACCATTCTTACATGTTACATGAAGGCCCCTTGGAACGTTTTTCAAAGCGGGGGGGGGCTAAAGTATTTACGATCAGGTAGAGCAAAGCAAGTGGAGTGTAAATTGGCGTGGGGTCCAGGGGCAAAGCCCCGGCGGGGGTCAAGGGGCAGAGCCCCATGAAGCTCAGGGGTTTTAGGCATTTAATTAAGGTCAGATGAGCAACCGGGGGCCTGGCTTAGGGCCCCTGGTGCGGTCCAGGGGCGGAGCTCCCGGAAGCTCAGGGGTTTTAGGCATTTAATGACGGTCAGATGACCATATTTTGATACCTTATTTGTGTCACTGGCATGCAGGTACCTAATTGGAGTGGGGTCCGGGGGCGAACCCCCGGAAGCTCAGGGGTTTTAGACATTTAATAACGGTCAGATGAGCATCCAGGGGCCCGCCTTTGGGCCCTGGTGGGGTCTAGAGGGCGGAGCCCCCGGAAGCTCAGGGGTTTTAGGCATTTAATTACGGTCAGATGAGCAACCAGGGGCACGCTTTAGGGCCCTTGGTGGGGTCCAGGGGGCAGAGCCCCCGGAAGCTCAGGGGTTTCTGGCATTTAATAACGGTCAGATGAGCATCCAGGGGGCCCGCCTAATTGGAGTGGGGTCCGGGGGCGAACCCCCGGAAGCTCAGGGGTTTTAGACATTTAATAACGGTCAGATGAGCATCCAGGGGCCCGCCTTTGGGCCCTGGTGGGGTCTAGAGGGCGGAGCCCCCGGAAGCTCAGGGGTTTTAGGCATTTAATTACGGTCAGATGAGCAACCAGGGGCACGCTTTAGGGCCCTTGGTGGGGTCCAGGGGGCGGAGCCCCCGGAAGCTCAGGAAAAAATCATTCCATTTCAGCAACATTTGTAAATCACTGGTATCGAATTAGAAGTAAACCACATATATGAATTTCATTTGGGGGCAACTGCCCCCATGCCCCGATCAGTACGCTAGCGCGAGGGAGCATAGTAAACGAGAGGGGTGAAGGTGACGGAAGTGACTACCCCTCACAGTTTTTGAAGTTTTGTTGTATTAAAAAAACTATAGTATAAAAACAAGCAATATACTTTTTCATACTTCACTTTTCTACAATATCTACTTGTACATTTTGAAGGTATTATGCGAGGGAGCGTAGCTCCCGAGTGAGAAGATTTTTGCATTTTTATTTGTCTAAACGCTGCATTCTTGGGCCCTCCAGAGCCTTAAAGTGTGTTGCAGTCTTCAGTCAGTATTTTACTATACATTTTTTGTGTGCACCTTTTCAAATTTTCCGGGGACGATCCCCTAAAAAATCGAGGGGGACGTCCCCCCGTCCCCCTCCTCCGGGATCGCCGCCCCTGCTATCATCGCCGAGGTGATCTCGGGGCTACTATCATCACGAGCCGAAGCCGCAGGCGAGGGATGATAGTATAGCCCAATGCAAGATCACCGAGGCGATGATAGTTTGTACCATTACCCTCCTAGTCGGTTAATATTTGCTTAATATACAGTCCAACCTGTCTCAATGACCACCTCTCTATAAAGGCCACATGTCACTGCAAAAGTAGCTATGCGTATTGTCTCCCCCTCGAGAGAGAAATGGGTGTAATGTGTGTCTAGAAAGCCCACCTGTCTATAGTGGACTTGTTTATGTTTTCCTTGGGTGGTCTTGAAATACAAGTTTGACTCTCTATATATAGATATATGAACTTAATTTATCATATTCACTATAATCTTGACACAACATGACAGCCATTTTACTGTGAAAGGCCATCCTTAGAACTAATATGACGTACCCGAATCTGAATGTGTGATGATCTCCATATCTTCATGTTCTACAGACTCGCTCTGCTCATTTCTTTGATGAGGCGGTGAAGTAGAATTTACTTCCAGTTCTTGAACAGCCACTTCTTCGTCTTCTTCTTCTTCTTCTTCTTCTTCTTCTTCTTCTTCTTCTTCTTCTTCTTCTTCTTCTTCTTCTTCTTCTTCTTCTTCTTCTTCTTCGTCTACAAGATATAAAGTATAAGCCATTATGAACATGGAATGATACTGCCCTTTATTAGCATAACAGCATCTTTAATTTCAGTGTTTCGGTTTAACCACTCATCGGGCTTATAATATGCTCATATGGTCTACATGATTGTTCAAAGAGACCAAGAGAATAATGGCCAAGTTCCTTATTTTTTGAACATTTTATGTTGTTGACAACAGCGGAAACCTCAGTGTTGAATGGATACTCTCAATATATAACCGTGGAATACATTAAAGCGATTCGACAGAATATTGTGACGAATATTAGTAAGGCAATACAATTAGATCAAGTCATATCTATTTCAATAGATAATGATACACTTGAATGATTCCTTATTATGTTGTACTTGAGAGCAGTAGAATAATAAAATTGCATGAGTTATGATACCCTTGCTTTTCTCTGCTTTCGATGCTTCCTGCACAGACTCCCAAACCAGCTTCAATGTCTGCTTTGCTTTAGGCCCTGAAGTTTGTGATGCTTTCCAAATTGAGAGCATTTGAATGTTAGCGTCTTTGCTAATGTATAGTGTCCGATGTTCGATGTGTTGTAATTCTGACTTGTTGAATCCCAGCTTCTCGCCAATCTCATAGAACTTCTTTGGTTTGATCTGACGGGCGAACGTAAGCAGTGTCCTGTCAGGAATTTCTCTGTATAATAAGAAAATTAAAATAAACAGAAAGATACCTTTTTTCTCGCTTTCTCTTTAAACTTAAAATGTCCTATCTAATCACCTAAACATATTTTGTACGAGTGTTTCAAGGTACAAGTATGTTGGCGAACGTGCTTGTCGTGCGTGCGTGTTTGTATATTTATTTCTTTTTCTCTCTGTGCCTCCTCATTTCCGTCACCTCCCTTCCTTGTCTTCCTATTATCTTCCACTTTCTTCCTTTTTTAAAATTAATTCAGGCATTTGTGTATACACTTATGTTATCGTTCATTGATATTCGCCTTTATGAGGGATTTGCATTTAAACCTATGCCTCACATTCACCGTCTTGTATTGCTCATACTTGAGCCCAATTTCTTGTCATTCGGTGGAAATAAATATCAATAAACTGGACCTGAATATCAATAGCACTGAACGGAAGTTCTTTATCTATTCTATCAGTACCCTAGCTAAGCAGTGAACAAATTAGGATCTTACCCAGTAGGCCCAATGTCTGTTGTACCTATATCAAGCCGAAGTAGAACATAAGGATATAAACATAAAAACAAATAAGAATAAGAATATAAGAATTATAAAAAAAATTAAAAAGACAATTGAAATGAAGCTAGTTGTTAGCCTCGTTTTAATAGGCCAAGCCAAATAATGCTTCTGTCACCATCCCTCATATGATGTGTGGATACTAGATAAAGTATTATTTTGAGTACACCGACCCCTATTTTGTCTATTTTTCTGTTGTAGAGAAAGAACATGTATTGGTCCAACGCACTAGTTATCTCGAGCTCTAACTTATTTCTTGACCGTTATACGCCACACTGAAATACAAATTGAAAAGGGTGCCAATATGCCATGAAAACATATTTATTACCCAAAGTTATTCTGATTAGTTAAATCTATGAATCCAAGTTGCTTGAAAAACAACTAGAAATAATAGTGTGTACTCGTTCCTAAGTTAGCAGAAAGGTTGAAGCCTACTGCTTTACAATAATTTGGGTTCAATGTGGGTACGATTTAAAAAACAGTGAATTAATCCTTTTTCTAATAGACTTTGTCCAGTGTATAATAGGGTAATCATTTTCTTCATGTTAAAATGGACATTGACTAGAAAGACTAACCGACACTTTGTTCAAAAGTCAAACCTGAGATGGAAATGTCTTCTGCTGGTGACTCTAAAGATTCCATGAGTGAGAGAAATGTTTCCTTTGCTGCTTGGCCGGACGGTTGTCTCTCTCTCCATGTCATCAGCATGGCATAGATGGCCTGGTCTCTGTCATGGAACATCCTGTATTCTATGGCGTCCAGTTGTTGTATGGTGAAACCAAGAGCTACTCCCAAATCATAGAACTGGTCTACTGTCATTGTTTGGGCTATTGTAAGGACATCAATGTCCGGCAGGTCACTTTTCAAGACTTCTTCTACTGTCCTGCAAGACAAGGTGAAGGTGATCTGGTGATTCCTTGTTGAAACTATTTCAAAACGATGGTTACTAAAGTATGAACAACAACCCGACGCTATTGACTTATACAATATTAACATATTAACTGTTACTTATATTTGTCTCAACGGCCCTATCAATATCTTTGACGAAATAGAGCAATTCCCACCGTATCAACTTCTGATCACCTTTGCAATGTATTTATAATGAGATGGGAAAAGTACATGTACTTGTATTATAACTGTATTCAACTCCTGAAATAAAAGAAAAATACGGAAATATTGTTTTGATCTACTCCACAATTGTTAAAAAGTACAAGGTTTCATATATTTTGTTCTGAAACTTACCGCACAAATGATGGGGGCTCAGGAGATTGGTACTCCGGTCCATCTACAATTTAAACAAGGGCAAATTAAAGAGAAAATACAAACACGACTTGTGTTTACTTTTATTATTATTGTATATTTCCTCTCCTGGTGGCCTCTTGTTTTCAAACAGTTTGCTGAACCTTTTGTTTCATCACTAAACTTACGGAAAAAGTGTATGTACAAAGATTCATGTAAAAATGAACATTACCAAAATGCGAATGTACGTATACCCGCATTTCGCATTCATGACGAACTGTCAAAAAGTAATATTACAGGAAAATACATTCCATTCCGAATTCTAATTTGACTTCATAATTCGGATAATCTTGGGTATTCATTGCTTACTGAAATAAATAACATTCCAATGTAATTATCTCTAAGTTTTAGTTCATTGATTCTCGATAGATTCTCCAAATTAATGAGTTCTTCTTTGATCATACTCGGGAGTTATTAATCACGAAGTCACTGATGATTTGTTATTAAGTGCACAGAACGAAGATATACCTGTGTGTCTGATGATAAAAGCAATGGATCGAGACACCCCTAGCTTTCCAGCCTGAGTAATCGTAATGGTAATCCCTGTAAATTCTACATCATCCTCAGGAGGAGTCACGGACAACAATATGTTGTGTCTCATCTTGCTATGAACATCCTTTAAAGAGAGAACCTGTGTTATTGAAATAAATAAAGAAACAAAATAACAACACTAAATTTGAAACGGTGTCATTACGAGGAAAAATAAAACAAAATCAGGATGTGTTAATGTGTTACAGCATTTAGTATTACTAACACGATCACAATTATTTTAGATAAATCAGCTCAAGGGCAATTTTAATACCCTATTGTTTATTTATTTATTTATTTATTTATTCAAGTTTTATTTAAAATAGAGGGTAGGTACATTCAGTAAAAAGAAAAATGCTTTCCAAGTACGCCCTCGTTTATCCAATAGAATTCGTGTTCGAATACGTCATTATCATTTTTCGCATATTTCAATAGGTGACGTAAAAGGCTATTAGAATTACCATAAACTGATTTTTTATTTTAGTGCCTGTTCAAAGAAAATCACAAATATGGCAAATAACGTATCACTGGAAAATGGTAAGCTAACAGATGGCCATCGTACAAGTTTTAGGTCAACTACATATTAGGTGATTTATAAAAATACAAATAAAAAACACCTCCATAGCATCTGGGATATGCGAGAGATTCGCCAGAAAAATAACGATGTTTTAATGCCCTCACAATATGAACCAACCCTGCCCAAGCAGACGACATCCCATCAAGAATGAACATAATTGCAATGCGATTATTTCTCAAATTATAATAAGTTTAGTGTATATAAATGTGAAGGAATTTTACACCATTCAAAAAAGGGATATGAAACCGATTCTGATAACTAAATTCTTTTGTTTGTAAATACACAGGATAGGAGTTAATGAACAAACAAAGAAACCACACATTCATATTTTAAAAACCCCGGAATTATAGCATTTGTTCCCTCTTGAATACCGCGGTGTATGCAGCTGAAAATACAATGCGTCTTATTTTGTTTACAAGCGACGGATTCCTTTTAATTTTTTTATCGCATTTTTTCATCAAAATAATACCATGCGCGGGGTTTAGAGTGGGGCAATAGATTAAACATTTAGCCTGACGGTAGTGAAGTAAGAGAAATAACTGACGAGAAGATGACAAAACAGGCACTGAAAATGTGTGAGATGTCATGCATGGGACGTCGTCTACTTGTGCAAATCATGTTCAACATGGGACGTCACACATCTCAGCAGCGTTCGGAGAGCTTTTTGGGTGCTTTTTGTAATTGATAATAATCGTCACTTCGAATGTTTCCAAGCATTGAATTTTGATAACCTTGTCCAATCAAAGTTTCACCTTTGCAATAATGAATAAAGTTAGTTTTTAAAATCAATGAACCTTCTCTTTAAGGAGATGCGATCGTCTTCACCAAGATACATTCCCCCGGAGTGCATATTCATGTCGGATAACTGGCAAACATGGAAAGGGAATGTTTGAGAAATGGTGGCAGGTAAAAGTTTCACATGTACCAATGTCAGGGGTGAAAATTCCCAAGGTAAAACATTTTAGATGTCAGAGGTTTAAAAAATGTCAGAGGTATAAATTATGTTTAAAATGTGAGAAGGGAAACAAAATATGTCAGAGGTAAGAATGCGAAAAAAGAGAATACCAGAGGGTTGATATAAGTAAACATTGTCAGAGGTAAAAGTTCCTGAGGTAGAGGTAGATGCAGAAGTTGAGAATGCCAGATGTAAGAATTACAGATGTCTTTATCTGACATGTTTACCTCTGACAGTTTTTACCATGGCATTTTGTTACCTCTGGAATTTTTCATTAAAACATCAAATACAGATTTTGGTATGAAAACACGAACGTTATATATTTGCTGTAGATTACATCAAACTAATGATTTCGAATTTTGATTACCATGCTTTCAACTTGTTCACCCTCACGATGACACGTCACTGTGACGTCACCAGACTTAGATTCAACACTGAAGGGAACGGAACGATGGCTCTTGTGGTACGACTGCTGCTTCTGCTCCTCTTGTATTTCCTAATTTTAATTTAAAAAGTACCGTCGACACACACACAAGTATTACTTACATGTGATTTTGTTTATATAGTACAAAACGTAGAAAGAGTGATTTTTTTCAGTGAATAAAAGGTTTCAAATGTCAACAGAAGAATAATAACTAATACAACTCATATCATGCTTAGGATAGAGAGTGTAATGGTTCTAAAGAGTTCTAGGCAGTGAGCAACCACGGTTCTAAAAATAAACATGCTCCCCCTAAGAACCTTT
Organism: Mesocentrotus franciscanus; assembly: GCA_037976565.1. Taxonomy (NCBI): domain Eukaryota; kingdom Metazoa; phylum Echinodermata; class Echinoidea; order Camarodonta; family Strongylocentrotidae; genus Mesocentrotus; species Mesocentrotus franciscanus. The sequence goes on from CP137672.1 coordinate 26,036,173, forward strand.
AAAGGTTCAATAAATGTTCTTTAAACAATGTTAAAGGGTTCAAAGTGACGCAATAGTACTTTTAAAGCCCCACTGCACTACTTGTAGCTACACAATGCCTAAGCGGTGCCCGTTGGTCCTTCATGATCCTCTTTTTCTTATGTTAATTGAGAGCTGAGTTGATGAGATAACCACCTGTCAGTGACCACGCTGGGAGGTCTAATCCCTCCTTGCCAAACCAGTGCAGATAGGTTTTAAGAACCCCAGTGTTTGGGGAAATTGTTCTATTTCACCTATTGCATGACATGTAAGTGGTTGATATGACTTGTGCATATAAATTTTGGCTGAATATGTATGTGTCTTTATGCTATTACTGAGTAAAAATTTTATTAATGATTCGTTACATTATTCCTCACTCACTCTATCAGAAAAAGCGTGAATATGAATGTAAGGTATATTTAATATCCTGTGTCGCGCACTGATATTGAGGGAAGTTGGTTGTGGATTCTCTAAAAACACACCTAAAATCATACCTTGGAAGTTATACAAACCTTATTTGAACCTCTTTAACCATGAAGATGAATGCACTTCTATATGAAGGGCTCCATGTAGTTTTTGAAGAACATGGACAATATTGGGGTAAAATTTAAAGAACCACATATTTAAAGAATAAAGTGCGATGCTAAATAAAGAATAAGGCAGGGATACAATGTAGTTTGTAATTTGCAACATAATTCCAAGAGTGTTTATCTGATTTCAAACGAATCACCATTATTATGCTTTCTTTATAGTTTCATGAAGACTTTGAATCATCAAGTAGCAGTAAGACGGGCTTCCCATAAAATGGGAATCAGACCCCGAAAAGAAGCCAGTAGGAACCGGTGAAACGTCGCAGAGTAATTGTAGGTAATACATCCCGGAAATTGATTTCTGATAATCAGGTGCTTTTTACTAACCATTTCGATCCCAGGAAGGTCCACATGCATCTGCAGGTGAACTTCAAACTCTTGCCTTCTCCCTATCTTATCTGGGATGTATGGAGTGCACATAAGTTGATGTCGGATCACCTGCTTTTCAAGAGGAATGAGAACCCACCACTCAGCACAGTGACCGATGTATAGCTCAAGATGTCTCCTGTACACTCTGCAGTATGGTAGTTCGTCTGGTGAGCGGGATGATCTCTTTATTGATGTTCTTGGTAGATCTGGTGTCAAAGATTCCACAAATAAATAGGCACTGTGAATCGTTCCTCACGACGTTATGGATGACTACGATACCTAGAGACTAGAGGGTGAACTACCCAGGGGCGGATCCAGCCGGCGGCAGGAGGGGGGACCAATTCGTGATTTTTTTTCCCCAGCCAGCCGGTGAATAAGGGAGGGGGGGAGGGGGTAAGGAGCACTTTTTTTTTTTTTGGGGGTCAATTTTGAGGAAATATTTAGCGGCGACTCAGCCAGCCGGTGAATAAGCGGGGGTAAGAGCACTAATTTTTGGACCCAATTTGTGAGAATTTTTTTTGTTTGTTTTTTTTTTGGCCAGGGGCAGGCGGGCCGTCGGGCCGTTCTATAAGACTACAATTAGAATTTAAGATTTCAGGGTTTATTGTCTATATAAATTCACCTCATGATGGTCTGTTCAGGATAATTATAATGGATAAGATATCGTTTTCAATTTGTGTTTTATGGGAAGTAAAAGTAGAAAAAATATGGTATCGTGTGCTAAGAATGTAATTTTAGGTGGCGAGCTAGTTGTGGATCTCGGGACATCACTTTGCCGCTTATCCCAGCATTAAGAATGGGTCATTTTCTGAATCTGACCCAGTGGACTTACCCTTTGCTGAATCCCATACACGGCAAACGATGTCAGGCTTCACTTGATCTGGGTTGACGATGACAGCTGAGTGTGGTATCCTGATCTTAACGGGTTGGTGGAAGATCATGTTTCGAGGGTCACATCTGATCCCGTAGCAGGCCACCGATTCATCCCCCTGGCTGTTGATGCTTGGAGGATCTTGAATACTGGTTAATGTAATCTCACAGGAGCCACTCTCTTGTACAGCCCCTCGTGGGATCGACATTGATATACCAAGGTCTTCCAGTTCTATCTGCTTTCCGCCATTATCGACATGAACAGACACTGTAACCAAGGGTATGGCTTCTTCGGCAGTAAAAAGATGAAATCAAGAGATTAGCAACAAATGGTGGAATATGAATGGTTTCTCTGTATTCAGAAAATATTCAATGACTTGGTCTGAATCTCGGGAACATCATAATATATAAAGCCAATAATTTAACAAAATTAACAAAATCTATAATCGTTTGAGGCGGAGAAGATATATTTCTCGCATATTCAATGAATGTGGTGTACATTAGGCCAAGAATGTGTATCAAATAATACTTAAATGGCAAGTTATCGTTGTAATAGATGAATGAGTGCAATTTTCACAGCGAAATGAATACCGTATGAGTAACATAATTAGCAGTTGAAACAATGCACGAGAAAGTAATTTTTGTTATCTCTCTACATCCTAAATTACGGTACCTCGATATCTTGTGATCATCTCTATCGACGGTAACCTATAATTTCGAGGGTAAAACGAGAGACCAAAGAGTGATTATTAGAATTTATGGTTTTTATTCATAATCACATCATGGAGAAAAATATAAGAGCTTCTGTTAATCATCTTCAGTCATGATATGAATGTAGAGCATACACAAGATGACCTAGTCGTCTCAAAAGGCCCAGAATCCAGGGTTTAAAAAGGGCCTTCCTAATACAATGTATCAAGGAAATGAACTTGAACGAATAGAATACACACAGGCTTCACCATGGATACATTTTAGATGCTAGGCGGAACACTCAACTGACAACTAGTTAAAAACAAACTAGAGCGAATTATGAATGAAATAAACTAACGATCAATGGGCTGTGCATACATCCCCCCTTGCCCCCAGTATGGTATGTGACTTTAAATCAATAGATCAACAAAATCTCTATTAAAATTTGTCCGTTCAAAAACCTTACTTGATATCTAGCATTATGTTCATTAGTTCCTTTATTTTCCACAACATTCAAGTCAGGTAGTGTACAAATGGATAAAGGCCTAAAAGGCGAACAACTCTACAACTCAAAAAATATTACAAATACAGAAGAAAGGTCGTCAACAAAATAATGATGACATCGATTTATTGACTTAAGACAAATGAAACAGAATAGGGAAAAGGGATACGCATTACATTGTGTGGAGGGAGCTAACTTATTACAATTTAGGGAATAGACTTTTAAAAACTCGCCCAAATTCCTTTCATAATAATCAATGCTGCCCCAAACAAGAGGATAATTATCTTGCAATTTCAGATTCGGAGACTACATCGGTGTTTGTTTTGTTTTTTCTGTCACAAATAAATTAACTTTCATTAACTTCAGGAGATTTTCTTTTCTTTCATTCATTAGGAACGGAGATGGTAAGCTGAGAGATCGTAATTAATGCCAGTGGCGGATCGAGGAATTTCTTGCCGGGGGGCACAAAATCGCATGCTCCCGCAAATTTGAAAATCGCGCCGGCCGAAAATTCGCTCAGTGGGGGTAGTGAACCCCTTTTTGTTTTGTTTTGCTCCCGCAAATTTGAAAATCGCGCCGGCCGAAAATTCGCTCTGTGGGGGTAGTGAGCACTATTTTTTTTTTTTGGCCCGGGGCACGTGCCCCTATGCCCCCTGGATCCGCCACTGAATGAAAGAGAAGTTCGCTTAGAAATGGTCTCGTTTGACAATGTTTAGGCAGACGAATGAGCCCGACAAATCCAGGGGACAAGCCGCGACGTTACTGCTGTCAAACAAAAGGTTCGCATTGCGTTTACCGAACTTAACCGCTTAATTCTTACAGGGCTTTATTGACACACACAGTGGCGTAATGAGCAAAAAAGTTTTTTTTTTGGGGGGGCTGGCAGACAAAAAATCCGCATCACCCCCACTCTTACATGCAGGCCCCGCTGAACGTTTTTCAAAGTAGGTGGGGAGGCTAAAGTATTTACGATCAGGTAGAGCGTAGTGTAAATTGTCGTGGGATCTAGAGGCAAAGCCCCGGCAGGGGTCAAGGGGCAGAGTCCCGGAAGCTCAGGGGTATGGGCATTTAATTACGGTCAGATGAGCATATTTTGATACCTTATTCGTGACACTGGCAGGTCACTAATTGGCGTGGGGTCCAGGAGGCTGAGCCACCTGAAACTCAGGGATTTGAGGCATGTTATAACGGTCATTGAGCATTCAGGGGCCCGCCTTAGACCCCCTGGTGGGGTCGAGGGGGCGGAGCCCCCGGAAGCTCAGGGGTTCAGGCATTTAATTACGGTCAGATGAGCATATTTTGATACCCTATTTGTGACACTGGCAGGTCACTAATTGGCGTGGGGTCCAGGCGCAGCCCCGGAAGCTCAGGGGTTTTAGGCAATAAATTAGATGATGATTAAATTAAATCAGATGAGTATCCAGGGGCCTGACTTAGGGCCATTGGTTGGGTCCAGGGGGCAGAGCCCCTGGAAGCTCAGGGGTTTTAGGCGTTTAATAACGGTCAGATGAGCATATTTTGATACCTTATTTGTGACACTGGCAGGACATTAATTGGCGTGGGGTCCAGGGGTCAGGGCCGAGCCCCAGAAGCTCAGGGTTTTAGGCATTTTAAAACGGTCAGATAAGCATTCAGGGGCCCGCCTTAGGGCCTGGTTGGGTCGAGGGGCAGAGCCCCTGAAGCTCAGGGTTTCAGGCATTTAATTACGGTCAGATGAGCATATTTTGATACCCTATTTGTGACACTGGCAGGTCACTAATTGGCGTGGGGTCCAGGGGCGGAGCCCCGGAAGCTCAGGGTTTTAGGCAATAAATTACTGTCAGATGAGTATCCAGGGGCCTGACTTAGGACCATTGGTTGGGTCCAGGGGGCAGAGCCCCTGGAAGCTCAGGGTTTTAGGCGCTTAATAACGGTCAGATGAGCATATTTTGATACCTTATTTGTGACACTGGCAGGACACTAATTGGCGTGGGGTCCAGAGGGCGGGGTCAGGCGGAGCCCCAGAAGCTCAGGGTTTTAGGCATTTTAAAACGGTCAGATAAGCATTCAGGGGCCCGCCTTAGGGCCTGGTGGGTCGAGGGCAGACCCCCGGAAGCTCAGGGGTTTCAGGCATTTAATTACGGTCAGATGAGCATATTTTGATACCCTATTTGTGACACTGGCAGGACACTAATTGGCGTGGGGTCCAGGGGGCGGAGCCCCCAGAAGCTCAGGGGTTTCAGGCATTTTATAACGGTCAGATTAGCATCAGGGGCCCGCCTTAGGGCCCTAGGTGGAATCAGGGGACAGAGCCCCGGAAGCTCAGGGTTTTAGGCATTTAATCACGGTCATATGAGCATATTTTGATACCTCATATATTTTGTGACACTGGCAGGTCACTATTCTTTCTTTCTCTCTTTCTTTCTATTCTCTTTAGTATACTTTTTCCAAAAAGTGGGAGGGGCGGAGCTCGAGGCCCCGGATCCCCGTCGTTTTGCGGGCCCTGCCATGTAGGCCTCTAAATAAGCATATTTCTTGCCTGACTGTGAATTTAGGAATTTGTAATTTTCCAACAAACGCATACAAAAGTATAAAAAGTGAGGAAAAATCTCGGAAAACTATGTCTTTTCAGCAACATTTGTAAATCACCGGTATCGAATTAGGAATGAACCACGTTTGAATTTTATTGTGACACTGGCAGGACACTAATTGGCTCCCCCCCATCAGTACGCCAGTGCCCCCGATCTACACCTTGTTGGCGGGAAAAATCGAAACAGATCTCCCCTACCTATCTTCTTTCTCTTTTTCTTTCCTTACCTTTCCCTCCCCCTTCCCTTTCCCTTCCCTTCCTTCTCTCTCTTTTAGGTTTGCTAGGGGAGGCATGGGCCTTTCGCCCCCGATCCACATGCTGTTGGCGGAAAAATTGCAACTGATATCCCCCTTCTTTTCTTTTCTTCTTCCTCTTTTTTTCCTTCCCTTTATCTCCTCTTTTCCTTTTTTCTTTCCCTTTCCTTCCTTCTCTCTTAATTTTTTGATGGGGCAACAGCCTGGGAGGCAAGGCCCTTTCGCCCCCCATCTCCTTTTTCCCCATTTTCTTTTCTTCTTCCTCTTCTTTCTCTCCCTTTCTCTCCTCTTTCCCTTTCCCTTCTTTTCCTTCTCTCTCTCTCTCTCTTTTCTTTGCGGGGGCAAGGCCCGATCGCCCCACTGGATCCGCGCCTGTGGAACATTCCTCTGGAAATGACCCTCCTCGCCACATCCAAAACAAACCCTGGGCGCAGGCGACTGCGCATTCCCGCGTACCGCCTAGAGCTGCCGCGATCTTCTCTAAGCTCTTCTCTAGGCCGGACATACGGGTATCCAGACTTTTCGCTAAACTGGATATACGGTTATCTACTAGTGTTACTGTTAGTGGCCACTAAGGCCCATTAGTGACTGTAAAAACATATGCACTTCCTGGCTATTTGGGAATGTGTCAGATTGCAACAGAAATGGAGAAACGCGCATTTTGTTGAAAATCATGTGATATATCACGAACATTTATAAATCACTTGTATGAAATTGAAAATAAGTCATGGTTTAATTTTATTTTGGGGGGCTAGCGCCCCCACCAGTACGCCAGTGGACACACATATCAAAAAAGTTAGATACCTACAAATTTGAGCGCCAACTTTGTTAGCATACGGGTATTTTATAAAACAAATAGCGAATTCATAACAATGTTCAAATGAACTTCAGCGTCTGCCGGCGAATAACCAATTTTTACCTGTATGTCAATGCTGGTATAGACCAGTTCGAATATAGACCCTGTACAAACAACCCCCAAACATCCACACATTTTTGAAACATGGAAATGTCCCACTTTGTGCATTGTAGAATATAATCACTGCCAAAGTGATTGAGGTGCTTTATGAATACGTTTTGTTTTAACTTTTGAAAAGAAGATTTACTTTCGTGTGAGACTGTCGTAGGATGTACATGTACCATCGGTGTATAGATGAATATTGACTTTCGTGAACATATATCCAGCTTTCGTGTCGATGGGTTTTACGGTTTGGTATAAAAACCTTTATCTGCACATGCACAGATAATTATTTCCGAACTGGCAGATTAATAAAGATTTCTCTACCTTGAAAATATCATCTGTCGCATAACTTCATTGGTAGTATAGTGGACAGGAAGTTTGCCTTCACCATCCCTTATGTCCAGCTTCGCGCCGTGCTCCAGAAGGTATAAGACTAAAGCGTCCACTGGGGAAAGCTCGTGATGATAGAAGTTCTCTGAGATCTGAGTCAAAATATCAGGTGTATCAAGAGAGGTTATCAAAAACACAAACAACAAGAAATGTGCATTGATAATGTGTATATTTATAAATGTTTTATAGGCTACAGGTCATTTTAAAGTTTGATGGTATGAAGACATCATTATTTTAAATCGATGTCTTACTTGACCAATCAAGTACGGGAACCACCGCAGCCAATCTATTAAATTACACGTTTATTGATTAATAGATTTGCCGGCCACATTATCGTGCTCTCGTTCATTACCCGAAACAAGGATGGAAAAGGGTGAATGCTTTTGTCACCAAAATGTCAAAAGATCTGTGTCCACTGAAGCTTTCATGACACCATATGCCACCATACAGGGCACTGGGCGGTTGTCGTCTTGTCGATACATGGAGGGAGGGGCGTCAATGGGTAACTATGTTCTGTCGAAATATAGGAACATCGGGGAAAAGGGATGTAACAATTCCTTTCTAATTTTGTCTCTGAAATTAACACCTTTCTCAAGTATTAATGGCTTTATCCAGTTACACCAAGCACTTAATCCCCTATAAGCGTGACGACGGTGAATCGTATGTAGGCCTAGTAATTAGGGACTTTTAGATTTGCACGTCGACATAGTGGACTGCTACGTGCAGGCGCGGATCCAGGATTTCTTAGGGGGGGCCCAAATTTGAAATTATGCGAGCCAAATATTGGTTCGTAACGGTGACCAGCAGTGGTGTAATGAGCAAAAACGTTTTGGGGTAAACAAAAAAATCCGCATCACCCCACTCTTACAGTGTACATGCAGGCCCCGCTGAACGTTTTTCAAAGTGGGTGGGGGAGGTTAAAGTATTTTCAGGTAGAGCGTAGCGTAAATTGGCGTGGGGTCTAGGGGCAAAGCCCCGGCGGGGGTCAAAGGGCGGAGCCCCGAAAACCCAGGGGCTATGGGCATTTATTACGGTCAGATGAGCATATTTCGATACCTGATTCATGACACTGGCAGGCCACTAATTGGCGTGGGGTCTAGGGGGCGGAGCTCACGTAAGCTCAGGGGTTTTAGGCATTTAATGACGGTCAAATGAACATATTTTGAAACCTTATTTGTGACATTGGCAGGACACTACTTGGCGTGAGGTCCAGGGGGCGGAGCCCCCAGAAGCACAGGGGTTTTAGGCATTAAATTACCGTCAGATAAGCATCCAGGGGTCCGCCTTAGGGCCATAGGTAGGGTCCAGGGGGGCAGAGTCCCCGGAAACACAGGGGTTTTAAGCATTTAATTACTGTCAGATGAGCATATTTTGATGCCTTATTTGTGACACTGGCAGGTCACTAATTGGCGTGGAGTCCAGGGGGCGGAGCCCCCAGAAGCTCAGGGGTTCTAGGCATTTAATCACGGTCAGATGAGCATATTTTAATACCTCATTATTTTCTGACACTGGCAGGTCACTATTCTGTCTTTCTTTCTTTCTATTTCTCTTTAATATACTTTTTCACAAAAAGTGGGGAGCTCGAGGCCCCGAGCTCCGCCGTTCCGCGGGTCCTGACATGCATATTTCTTGCCTGACTGTAAATTTAGGAATTTGTCGTTTTTCAAAAAACGCATAAAAAGTATAATTTACTAAAAAGTGAGGAAAAATTTCGGAAAATTATGTCATTTCAGCAACATTTGTAAATCACCGGTATCGAATGAACAATAAACCACGTTTGAATTTTTTTTGGGGGGTAGGGGCGGGGGAAACAGCCTGGGAGGCAAGGCCCTTTCGCCCCCTCCCGATCTCTTTCTTTTACCCCTTTTCTTTTCTTCTTCCGCTTTTTTCTTTCCCTTTCTCTCCTCTTTCCCTTTCCCTTCTTTTCCTTCTCTCTCTCTATCTCTTTTTTTTTGCTGGGGGCCAACAGGGGCGGATCCAGCCGGCGGCAAGGGAGGGCCTAAAAATTTGAAAATCGTGCCGGTCGATTTTTCGCTCAGTGGGGGGTATTTTTTCAACGCAAACCCCCTTTGGTGCCAGGGGTAGTGAGCACAATTATTTTTTTAGGCACCCGAATTTGTTTTCCCCTACGGGAAGGGTGATTTTTCCACTGCCACCCCCTTGGGCGCCAGGGGGGCCCATCTTCTTTTTTTTCAAAAGGGTGTTTTACCTGTTTTTTTTTGGCTAGAGGGGCCCGGGCCCCCCCTGGATCCGCGCCTGGCTACGTGTGACGTCCTTTTAAGGCACCCAGTGCCTTAAAAGGACGTCCAGTGCCTTAAAGGGACGCCACACGTAGCAGTCCACTATGTCGACGTGCAAATCTAAAAGTCCCTATTATGGAATCTTTTTCTCAGCGGAAAGAAAGAGTCTAGCTTTGAGCATTCAGCCTTGACTGGCACTTGTGCTATACAACTGGTATCATGCAACCAACAAAAGTTATCTCTAAATATTGAGTTTTTACTGTTCTGACATGACTGTTCGGTCACTATGCAGACATAAGCTCTAAATCACAAGTGACATACGATTTTCTTCTTGCAGACTAGCTTATCGATTGCCCGTGCTAGCTGAGTTTTTAATCGTCTTTACCTGTTTGGGTTTCCCTTTTGTTTGCTCTTTTCTGCCCTTGTGACCAGAAAGTATGATGGCTTCATGGAGACAGGTCTTTCCATTGTGCGACTGGATGTTCAAGGAAGCTCCGTGGGAAACCAGCGACTCGACAACCGGTATGTTGCCATTTTGAGTGGCGAGGTGAATGGCAGTCAATCCGTCATCATCACGTTGATCGAGAATCCCAGTGATCTATATAACAAAAATAAGAATTAATAAATTTAAAAAGAATGTATAAACTATAGGCGTATTCAGTGGCGGATCCAGCCGGCGGCAAGAGGGGGCAATTCGTGAGAAAATATTTATACTCAGCCAGCCGGTAAATAAGCGGGGGGAGGGGGGGTGGGTAAGGGCACTAATGTTTTTTTTGGGGGGGGCCCAAGTCGTGAGAATATTCTTCTTCTTTTTTAAATTTTAAATTTGTTTTTTTTTGCCAGGGGGGCCGGGCCCGTCGCCCCCCCCCCCTGTGGATCCGCGCCTGGGCGTATTCCTTATGTTAAACCACTGGTAGCATTCCCTAATTACGTGGACTTTCAACTAGCTTTGAATGGCCAATTTCTAAAAAAATCTTATTAGCCTACATCTTGTGGAGTCTGAATGTGATTACATAAAAGCCCAGAAACATATGAATTCGAAATAAACTCCACTTAGCTATGTTTGCCTTTATTATTACCTATTTTTACAATCGTAATATGACGCTTTTTATTATTTATATTGGCTCCTCACTATATAACGGAAGGATTTATTACACACCTTTTCATGAATTGCTAAGATGTCGGAAGAGTTGGCACTTCCTTTCTTTGAAGATAGATGCAGTGGGGTCTGTCCATTGGCATCCTTTACATCAACTGGGGCTCCTTCCTCAAGCAGGACCTTGACAATATCAAAGTCACCATTCATAGCAGCAATGTGCAAGGGGGTGTAGCCGTTTCTGTCACCCATGTTCGCACTTATTCCTTGTGTAACCAAATACTTTGTGACACCAAGATGATCCTCCTGAGCAGCACTGTGTAATGCAGTACTACCGTCATTATCTCTGTTATTCACATCAGCTCCTTCGATGATTAGATATTTGGTGACTTCAAGGTGACCATTGAAAGCAGCAACTTGTAAAGCAGTCCTACCCTCATTATCTCGCCTATTCACCTCAGCTCCTTGACTGATCAAATATTTGGTGACTTCAGGATGACCCTTCTGAGCAGCAATGTGTAATGCAGTCCAATCCTCATTATCTCCCTGATTAACGTCAGCTCCTTGACTGATCAGATATTTGGTGACATCAAGATAACCATTGAAAGCAGCACTGCGTAATGCAGTCCAACCGTTGTTATCTCCCCTATTCACCTCTGCTCCTTGACTGATGAGATATTTGGTCACTTCAAAATGACCCTCCTGAGCAGCACTGTGTAATGCAGTCGAACCCTGATTATTCCCCTTATTGGCCTCAGCTCCTTGACTGATGAGATATTTGGTGACATCAACATGACCATTTTGAGCAGCAGCACTTAGTGCAGTCCAACCCTCATTATCTCCATGATTAACGTCAGCTCCTTCACTGATCAGATATTTGGTGACATCAAGATAACCATTGAAAGCAGCACTGCGTAATGCAGTCCAACCGTTCTTATCTCCCCTATTCACCTCTGCTCCTTGACTGATGAGGTATTTGGTAACTTCAAGATGACCCTCACGAGCAGCGCTGTGAAGTGCAGTCGAACCCTTATTATTCCCCTTATTGGCCTCAGCTCCTTGACTGATGAGATATTTGGTGACATCAAGATGACCATTCTGAGCAGCAATGTGTAATGCAGTCCAACCCTCATTATTCCCCTTATTGGCCTCAGCTCCTTGACTGATGAGATATTTGGTGACATCAACATGACCATTTTGAGCAGCAGCACTTAGTGCAGTCCTATCCTTATTATCTCCATGATTAACGTCAGCTCCTTCACTGATCAGATATTTGGTGACATCAAGATAACCATTGAAAGCAGCACTGCGTAATGCAGTCCAACCGTTCTTATCTCCCCTATTCACCTCTGCTCCTTGACTGATGAGGTATTTGGTAACTTCAAGATGACCCTCACGAGCAGCGCTGTGAAGTGCAGCCCAACCCTCGTTATCTCCCTGATTAACCTCAGCTCCTTGACTGATCAGATATTTGGTGACATAAAGATGACCATTAGAAGCAGCACTACGTAATGCAGCCCAACCGTTCTTATCTCCCCTATTCACCTCAGCTCCTTGACTGATCAGATATTTGGTGACATCAAGATGACCATTCTGAGCAGCAAGGTGTAATGCCGTCCTACCTTCATTATTACCCATTTCCACCTCAGCTCCTTGACTGATCAGGTATTTGGTGACATCAAGATAACTATTCTGAGCAGCAAGGTGTAATGCAGTCCTACCCTCATTATTCCCTTTATTCACCTCAGCTCCTTGACTGATGAGATATTTGGTGACATCAAGATGACCATTGGAAGCAGCAACATGTAGTGCAGTCCAACCCACATCATCTTCCCTTTTCACCTCGGCTCCTTGATTGATGAGATATTTGGTGACATCAAGATGACCATTCTGAGCAGCAACTTGTAATGCAGTCCTATCCTTATTATCTCCCCTATTTACCTCAGCTCCTTGACTGATCAGATATTTGGTGACATCAAGATAACCATGGAAAGCAGCACTGCGTAATGCAGTCCGACCGTTCTTATCTCCCCTATTCACCTCAGCTCCTTGACTGATGAGATATTTGGTGACATCAAGATGACCATTGGAAGCAGCACTACGTAATGCAGTCCAACCCACATTATCTTCCCTTTTCACCTCAGCTCCTTGACTGATCAGATATTTGGTGACATCAAGATGACCATTCTGAGCAGCAAGGTGTAATGCAGTCCTAGTCTCATTATTCCCTTTATTCACCTCAGCTCCTTGACTGATGAGATATTTGGTGACATCAAGATGACCATTTGAAGCAGCAACATGTAGTGCAGTCCAACCCACATTATCTCCCCTATTCACCTCAGCTCTTTGACTGATGAGATATTTGGTGACATCAAGATGACCCTCCTGAGCAGCACTATGTAATGCAGTCCAACTGTTCTTATCTCCCATATTCACCTCAGCTCCTTGACTGATCAGATATTTGGTGACATTAAGATGACCATTTTGAGCAGCAGCACTTAGTGCAGTCGAACCCTCATTATCTGCCTGATTAACGTCAGCTCCTTGACTGATCAGATATTTGGTGACATCAAAATGACCATTGGAAGCAGCACTACGTAATGCAGTCCAACCCACATTATCTTCCCTTTTCACCTCAGCTTCTTGACTGATCAGATATTTGGTGACATCAAGATGACCATTCTGAGCAGCTAGGTGTAATGCAGTCCTACCCTCATTATTCCCTTTATTCACCTCAGCTCCTTGACTGATGAGATATTTGGTGACATCAAGATGACCATTGTAAGCAGCACTATGTAATGCAGCCCAACCGTTCTTATCTCCCCTATTCACCTCAGCTTCTTGACTGATCAGATATTTGGTGACATCAAGATGACCATTCTGAGCAGCAAGGTGTAATGCAGTCCTACCCTCATTATTCCCTTTATTCACCTCAGCTCCTTGACTGATGAGATATTTGGTGACATCAAGATGACCATTGAAATCAGCAACATGTAGTGCAGTCCAACCCACATTATCTTCCCTTTTCACCTCAGCTCCTTGACTGATGAGATATTTGGTGACATCAAGATGACCATTGTAAGCAGCACTATGTAATGCAGCCCAACCGTTCTTATCTCCCCTATTCACCTCAGCTTCTTGACTGATCAGATATTTGGTGACATCAAGATGACCATTCTGAGCAGCAAGGTGTAATGCAGTCCTACCGTCATTATTCCCTTTATTCACCTCAGCTCCTTGACTGATGAGATATTTGGTGACATCAAGATGACCATTCTGAGCAGCAAGGTGTAATGCAGTCCTACCCTTCTTATTCCCTTTATTCACCTCAGCTCCTTGACTGATAAGATATTTGGTGACATCAAGATGACCATTTTGAGCAGCAGCACTTAGTGCATTCCAACCCACATTATCTTCCCTTTTCACCTCAGCTCCTTGACTGATGAGATATTTGGTGACATCAAGATGACCATTGTAAGCAGCACTATGTAATGCAGCCCAACCGTTCTTATCTCCCCTATTCACCTCAGCTTCTTGACTGATCAGATATTTGGTGACATCAAGATGACCATTCTGAGCAGCAATGTGTAATGCCGTCCTAACTTTATTATTACCCATATCCACCTCAGCTCCTTGACTGATCAGATATTTGGTGACATTAAGATGACCATTGGCAGCAGCACTACGTAATGCAGTCCAACCGTTCTTATCTCCCATATTCACCTCAGCTCCTTGACTGATCAGATATTTGGTGACATCAAGATGACCATTCTGAGCAGCAAGGTGTAATGCAGTCCTACCCTTCTTATTCCCTTTATTCACCTCAGCTCCTTGACTGATAAGATATTTGGTGACATCAAGATGACCATTGAAATCAGCAACATGTAGTGCAGTCCAACCCACATTATCTTCCCTTTTCACCTCAGCTCCTTGACTGATGAGATATTTGGTGACATCAAGATGACCATTGTAAGCAGCACTATGTAATGCAGTCCCACCGTCATTATTCCCTTTATTCACCTCAGCTCCTTGACTGATGAGATATTTGGTGACATCAAGATGACCATTGGAAGCAGCAATGTGTAATGCCGTCCTACCTTTATTATTACCCATATCCACCTCAGCTCCTTGACTGATCAGATATTTGGTGACATCAAGATGACCATTCCGAGCAGCAAGGTGTAATGCAGTTCTACCCTCATTATTCCCTTTATTCACCTCAGCTCCTTGACTGATAAGATATTTGGTGACATCAAAATGACCATTGGAAGCAGCAACATGTAATGCCGTCCTACCTTTATTATTACCAATATTCACCTCAGCTCCTTGACTGATGAGATATTTGGTGACATCAAGATGACCATTCCGAGCAGCAAGGTGTAGTGCAGTCCAGCCCACATTATCTTCCCTTTTCACCTCAGCTCCTTGACTGATGAGATATTTGGTGACATCAAGATGACCATTCTGAGCAGCAAGGTGTAATGCAGTCCTACCTCATTATTCCCTTTATTCACCTCAGCTCCTTGACTGATGAGATATTTGGTGACATCAAGATGACCATTGGAAGCAGCAACATGTGCAGTCCAACCCACATTATCTCCCCTATTCACCTCAGCTCTTTGACTGATGAGATATTTGGTGACATCAAGATGACCCTTCTGAGCAGCACTACGTAATGCAGTCCAACCGTTCTTATCTCCCCTATTCACCTCAGCTTCTTGACTGATCAGATATTTGGTGACATCAAGATGACCATTCTGAGCAGCAAGGTGTAATGCAGTCCTACCCTCATTATTCCCTTTATTCACCTCAGCTCCTTGACTGATGAGATATTTGGTGACATCAAGATGACCATTGGAAGCAGCAACATGTAGTGCAGTCCAACCCACATTATCTCCCCTATTCACCTCAGCTCTTTGACTGATGAGATATTTGGTGACATCAAGATGACCCTTCTGAGCAGCAAGGTGTAATGCAGTCCAACCGTTCTTATCTCCCCTATTCACCTCAGCTTCTTGACTGATCAGATATTTGGTGACATCAAGATGACCATTCTGAGCAGCAAGGTGTAATGCAGTCCTTCCCTTCTTATTCCCTTTATTCACCTCAGCTCCTTGACTGATAAGATATTTGGTGACATCAAGATGACCATTGAAAGCAGCAACATGTAGTGCAGTCCAACCCACATTATCTTCCCTTTTCACCTCAGCTCCTTGACTGATGAGATATTTGGTGACATCAAGATGACCATTGTAAACAGCACTATGTAATGCAGTCCTACCGTCATTATTCCCTTTATTCACCTCAGCTCCTTGACTGATGAGATATTTGGTGACGTCAAGATGACCATTGGAAGCAGCAATGTGTAATGCCGTCCTACCTTTATTATTACCCATATCCACCTCAGCTCCTTGACTGATCAGATATTTGGTGACATCAAGATGACCATTCCGAGCAGCAAGGTGTAATGCAGTCCTACCCTCATTATTCCCTTTATTCACCTCAGCTCCTTGACTGATAAGATATTTGGTGACATCAAAATGACCATTGGAAGCAGCAACATGTAATGCCGTCCTACCTTTATTATTACCAATATCCACCTCAGCTCCTTGACTGATGAGATATTTGGTGACATCAAGATGACCATTCCGAGCAGCAAGGTGTAGTGCAGTCCAGCCCACATTATCTTCCCTTTTCACCTCAGCTCCTTGACTGATGAGATATTTGGTGACATCAAGATGACCATTCTGAGCAGCAAGGTGTAATGCAGTCCTACCCTCATTATTCCCTTTATTCACCTCAGCTCCTTGACTGATGAGATATTTGGTGACATCAAGATGACCATTGGAAGCAGCAACATGTAGTGCAGTCCAACCCACATTATCTCCCCTATTCACCTCAGCTCTTTGACTGATGAGATATTTTGTGACATCAAGATGACCCTTCTGAGCAGCACTACGTAATGCAGTCCAACCGTTCTTATCTCCCATATTCACCTCAGCTCCTTGACTGATCAGATATTTGGTGACATTAAGATGACCATTTTGAGCAGCAGCACTTAGTGCAGTCGAACCCTCATTATCTCCCTGATTCACCTCAGCTCCTTGACTGATCAGATATTTGGTGACATCAAGATGACCATTGGAAGCAGCACTGTAATGCAGTCCAACCCACATTATCTTCCCTTTTCACCTCAGCTCCTTGACTGATCAGATATTTGGTGACATCAAGATGACCATTCTGAGCAGCTAGGTGTAATGCAGTCCTACCCTCATTATTCCCTTTATTCACCTCAGCTCCTTGACTGATGAGATATTTGGTGACATCAAAATGACCATTTTGAGCAGCAGCACTTAGTGCAGTCCAACCCTCATTATCTCCCCTATTCACCTCAGCTTCTTGACTGATCAGATATTTGGTGACATGAAGATGACCATTCTGAGCAGCAAGGTGTAATGCAGTCCTACCCTCATTATTCCCTTTATTCACCTCAGCTCCTTGACTGATGAGATATTTGGTGACATCAAGATGACCATTGGAAGCAGCAACATGTAATGCAGTCCAACCCACATTATCTCCCCTATTCACCTCAGCTCCTTGACTGATGAGATATTTGGTGACATCAAGATGACCATTGTAAGCAGCACTATGTAATGCAGTCCAACCGTTCTTATCTCCCCTATTCACCTCAGCTTCTTGACTGATCAGATATTTGGTGACATCAAGATGACCATTCTGAGCAGCAAGGTGTAATGCAGTCCTACCTCATTATTCCCTTTATTCACCTCAGCTCCTTGACTGATGAGATATTTGGTGACATCAAGATGACCATTGGAAGCAGCAACATGTAGTGCAGTCCAACCCACATTATCTCCCCTATTCACCTCAGCTCCTTGACTGATGAGATATTTGGTGACATCAAGATGACCCTTCTGAGCAGCACTACGTAATGCAGTCCAACCGTTCTTATCTCCCATATTCACCTCAGCTCCTTGACTGATCAGATATTTGGTGACATTAAGATGACCATTGGCAGCAGCACTACGTAATGCAGTCCAACCGTTCTTATCTCCCATATTCACCTCAGCTCCTTGACTGATCAGATATTTGGTGACATCAAGATGACCATTCTGAGCAGCAAGGTGTAATGCAGTCCTACCCTTCTTATTCCCTTTATTCACCTCAGCTCCTTGACTGATGAGATATTTGGTGACATCAAGATGACCATTGAAAGCAGCAACATGTAATGCAGTCCAACCCACATTATCTTCCCTTTTCACCTCAGCTCCTTGACTGATGAGATATTTGGTGACATCAAGATGACCATTGTAAGCAGCACTATGTAATGCAGACCAACCGTTCTTATCTCCCCTATTCACCTCAGCTTCTTGACTGATCAGATATTTGGTGACATCAAGATGACCATTCTGAGCAGCAAGGTGTAATGCAGTCCTACCGTCATTATTCCCTTTATTCACCTCAGCTCCTTGACTGATGAGATATTTGGTGACATCAAGATGACCATTGGAAGCAGCAATGTGTAATGCCGTCCTACCTTTATTATTACCCATATCCACCTCAGCTCCTTGACTGATCAGATATTTGGTGACATCAAGATGACCATTCTGAGCAGCAAGGTGTAATGCAGTTCTACCCTCATTATTCCCTTTATTCACCTCAGCTCCTTGACTGATAAGATATTTGGTGACATCAAGATGACCATTGGAAGCAGCAACATGTAATGCAGTCCAGCCCTCATTATCTTCCCTTTTCACCTCAGCTCCTTGACTGATGAGATATTTGGTGACATCAAGATGACCATTGGAAGCAGCGACATGTAGTGCAGTCCAACCCACATTATCTCCCCTATTCACCTCAGCTCTTTGACTGATGAGATATTTGGTGACATCAAGATGACCCTCCTGAGCAGCACTACGTAATGCAGTCCAACTGTTCTTATCTCCCATATTCACCTCAGCTCCTTGACTGATCAGATATTTGATGACATCAAGATGACCATTTTGAGCAGCAGCACTTAGTGCAGTCGAACCCTCATTATTTGCCTGATTAACGTCAGCTCCTTGACTGATCAGATATTTGGTGACATCAAGATGACCATTGGAAGCAGCACTACGTAATGCAGTCCAACCCACATTATCTTCCCTTTTCACCTCAGCTTCTTGACTGATCAGATATTTGGTGACATCAAGATGACCATTCTGAGCAGCAAGGTGTAATGCAGTCCTACCCTCATTATTCCCTTTATTCACCTCAGCTCCTTGACTGATGAGATATTTGGTGACATCAAGATGACCATTGGAAGCAGCAACATGTAGTGCAGTCCAACCCACATTATCTTCCCTTTTCACCTCAGCTCTTTGACTGATGAGATATTTGGTGACATCAAGATGACCATTGTAAGCAGCACTACGTAATGCAGCCCAACCGTTCTTATCTCCCCTATTCACCTCAGCTCCTTGACTGACCAGATATTTGGTGACATCAAGATGACCATTCTGAGCAGCAAGGTGTAATGCCGTCCTACCTTTATTACCCATATCCACCTCAGCTCCTTGACTGATGAGATATTTGGTGACATCAAGATGACCATTGGAAGCAGCAACATGTAGTGCAGTCCAACCCACATTATCTTTCCCTTTCACCTCAGCTCCTTGACTGATGAGATATTTGGTGACATCAAGATGACCATTTTGAGCAGCACTACGTAATGCAGCCCAACCGTTCTTATCTCCCCCATTCACCTCAGCTCCTTGACTGATCAGATATTTGGTGACATCAAGATGACCATTCTGAGCAGCAAGGTGTAATGCAGTCCTACCCTGATTATCTTCCCTTTTCACCTCAGCTCCTTGACTGATGAGATATTTGGTAACATTCAGATAACCATATGTTGCACCATTTTGCAGTGCAGAAATCATATTACCACCATCCTTATTCACCTCAGCTCTTTGACTGATCAGATATTTCACTACATCAAGTTTACCGTACCCTGCTGCAATGTATAAAGGAGTCCAACCTTTAGTACTGCCCTGATTCACTGTTGCCCCCTGACTGATAAAGTATCGTACTACATCAAGATGACCAATCCTTACAGCGCTGTATAATGCAGAGTAGCCGCCCTTGTCTTCTTTGTCCATATTAGCTCCGCGACTGAGTATAAATGTTATTGCTTCAAGACGTCCGAGTGATACAGCAAGATGTAAGGATGTTTGTCCATCTGGAGTCGCCTTCTCCACATCAGCTCCATGATTTATGAGATACTCGATCACATTTTCCTGGTCATTCTGGAGCGCTATGTGTAAGGGTGTGTTCCCATTTCGGTTTGTTTGATTTATGTTTGAACCAAGTTTTAACAAACTTTCGACGGCTTCAAGATTACCCCTCAATACTGCATCGTGGATCTCTTGATTCACATCATCCATATTTGTTAATATCTCGCCGCATCACTGGATCAGTAAGTTCTCTGGTCGCAGATAATTATGTCCTTTATTTCTTGCGATCATCTGTTAAACTGTCATTACTTGACATCAATGTGTATCCAGAGAATGCCCATAGTAACATTAGATTCGTTTGTCATCGAAGCTCGATATGTTTGAGCCGTGCACAGGAAAGCGGAATAGATCAAAACTGCACACGACTAAGCAAATAAAAAGTTAATCATAAAGCCTGGTGATCAAGATACTTATTATGTGTGATAAATTCGCATAGAAGTGATAAAAGAATTGAACTTGAGATTCGTAACTCTTTGCAAATATCAATATTTACCAAGATAATACCTAAAAGTATTTTTATTTGGTAAACCCGGGAACCAACATTTGATACGTGCACTATAAAAATATAAAAGTTCATATCTCACTTATCGCTTTAGGCCTAATTAGATAATGCATTTTTGCTATTGTTTTTATTGTTTATTCATTATTTCTGTATTAGTTACATAACTTTCACATTCAGTGTAAGCAGGTAAGTGGTATAGTGAATTAGATTAAACACTGAGATGGTGAATTCTCTCAGCAGCAAATGAAATTGAAACTGCGTTGTGTTTTAAAAGATAAAATGTATTATTACCGACTTGGAAACTTTTCGTGTTTCAATAAGGTCTCTTTATAAGACTTCTCACAAAGTCCCTACATACAACAAAATATGTTCTTTAGGCAAATAATTCGTCATATGTATGATGACCCCTGTCCCCTTACTGCAAACCCCCTCCTCTCCCTCCATACTAGCCTAGTATATTCCCACGTTATCTTTACCACTCAAGAAGAAATTGATATATTTTGGTAAATATGAAGTGTACTTTTTAAGCTCTCCTTTGATACTAATTTAATAACATATGAATGCTTATCTTTACTCACAATCCCTAAAAATATTACTTCTCTGTCAAAACATTTTCTTCCGTTTCGAACCCACAGCTGAAACGGGTCCCTATCAGAATTCAAATAAATGCAACACAGTACATTAATCATTAATTTCTTTATGAGGCATAATCAACTAGTGTTTATGATCCCGACCTTGTCACCCGCATTGTTTGAGGTTGAAAAGATAACGCACAGAAATCATATGTAACCAGGAGCTGTTCTAGAAGAATATTTTTGTTGGTGGATGGAGGGCTTTGGTGGGTGTTCGGGGATCTGGTAGTTCCTGCATTCATGTGCCGTCGAAACTTTTAGGGGGCTTTAAGAGACTGGGGCGCTTGAGCACCCCCAAGAACCGTTACTGCATACGTTGAGATTTGTGTCGTATCTGAACGCATAATTCTGTAAGGTGCTCATTGAACTTTCGTCAATTACCCTGATTCAAGCTGACTGACGCATAATATACGTACTGATAACGATATCTTCAATATCTTGAGACATTATGAACATTTTATCAGCAGGTTAAACAATCTAAGTAGTTAGACTATGCCATTAATTGTAGTATTTCAGTGATGTAATGATAATTAATTGATATATTAAACATGCTTGGGAAAGGCTTTATCACTATTAAATAATGTAAGACCTGGACCCTGTTTCATAGATTGAAGTATCAATAACAAGATCTATCAACAATCTCCTTGTAACCAAACAAATGCAAGTATATCAGTAGATTAGGCCATTAAAAAAATATTCATGTTTGGCGTCCCCGCCCGCTTCCTTTTTGAGGGCCGCCTGCCCCCTTTTTTTTCTTCATTTTTTTGTTAGATCTTAATGAAAAAACATGAAAAACATACTGCTAAAATGGTCTTTTTCTGAATTAAGCCAGTCGGGGAAAATGTACGGAGCGGCCATTTTGAAGAAAAAAAGGGCCTCCACCTTCCAATTTTTCAAAAGGCAGGACGCTAAACATGTTTTTTTTTAATGGCCTTATGATAAGTTTTGTATCTTAAAATAACAAGATTTATGAAATAGGGCCCTGTGTGCAAATAGAATGATAGTTTTCTGATAAACAGGATGGATCTCTTCCTGGAGGCTATACGCTTAGTAGGGGAGACATTCATTTTTTATTTTAAATTTCTGTGACTTCTTCCAATTTAATGCAATACGGAGATATTAGAATACAGGACGTGTGTGCATGTGGGGGTGCGCACGCGAATGGGTGTGATTACTTTATTTGTAATCAATTTAATATTATTGATAAAGATGTAATATTTTCCATCTTATTTTGTTTGATTTTGATTTGATTTGATTTGTATTTTAGGGTGAGGTGTGCGCGTGTAAGCGTGTGTGTATGTGTGTGCGTGTGTTTGTTTGTGTCTATCTCTCTCTCTCTCTCTCTCATTGAGAGTATCGTAATATAGTGGCGAAGGCTCTTGACTCGATACGAGAAGTCACAGGTTCGATGCTTGCTTGGTGCTTACATCTAGAAAACGTGTTCCCACGCAACTTAGGTGTATTAAATGGGTACATGGCAATGATGGAGTAATAATGATTGTAGGGCAGTATTGATGAGCAGTATTGATACTGATGTGTTTACCCTGAGGGGTTTCATCAGCGAAAAATGATTTCGACCTTAAAAGTCAACTTTAAGACCGATTCAGTTTTAGCTTAAAATTGATGCGATCAGTTTTAAGATCAATTTTCAGGCTTGATGAAACACCCCGGGTAAATGAGGCCCAATTATATTATATATATTATTGATCATGCACACTTCCAATCTTTTACAAGACATATACACTCTTTATCTTTTCTCTTTCTATCTCTCTCCATCCCTCTCGCACTTTCTCTCTCTCTCTCTCTCTCTATCACACACACACATACGCGCACACGGAAGCGCACACACATGCCTTTCTTGCGTAAATCTCGGACTCATACGTACACATCAGCGCCCCCGTCTTACAAACAGTTGTGATTAATAGCAACTTATTTCCGATTGATAGCTATCACAACTATGAACAATAAGTGGGATTCAGATCAATTGCATCTCTTCATACCTCGGGGCCCCGTATATTATTAAATATTCGAGCCAGGACATATTTATTCGCAGAATATAACAACCTGAGGACATTTACAATTTACTATATAACCGAGGAAGTAATTCTTCCATGCGAATGGAGCATCTAAATAAACATACCCCTATGGGAAAGGTTATCAAAATGCATCAAATTTTGAATAATTTACAGGGTTCTTAAACCGAGGACGTCCTCGTTTTGTGTGTGGTCCTCTAAGTGAATGTACAGTTCTCATGCGTGTCCTTGGTTTGGACACACACACACACACACACGCACGCGCGCCCACCCGTAAACACAAAACAACATACAAATAACTGTTTTATTTTTAATGCTCAATAAACAAGTATACTTTTTTATTCAATATATACACGGATCTGCCTTATGCTACATACACATAATGGCAAAGAATAAATACAAGCCTGCATTCAGGCATAATAATTGCACACGATAAATAATCATATCCATTTATCACATATCATTTGAACAAAATAATGACAATTTGAGAATCATGGAAAAGGTTGTGTATGGTAAGTGAAAGATAGAATGTACTCCCAATCCATTTTCTTAAAACTTGAGAGAGGTGTTTGGGAGAGAGAGAGAGAGATAGTGAGAGAAAGAGAGAGAGAGAATGAGAGAGAGAGAGAGAGAAGGATAAGTGGGAATGGATGGAATGTGAGGGAAGAGAAATTGAGAGGGGAGAGAGGAGGAGTCGTAGATAGAGCAGGAAAGAGAGAGTAGGAAGGGGTAGAATGAGAGAGAGGATGACAGAGAGAAAGAAAAAAAAGGAAATAAAGGGGAGACAGGGGATAGAGAGAGAGAGGGAGAGGGGGGAGAGGGGGAGAGACGGAGAGAGAGAGAGGGGGGAGAGAGAAAAAGAGAGAGGGGAGACACAGAGAGAGAAAGAAGGGGGAGGGGAGAGAGGGGGAGAGAGAGAAAGAGAAGGTAAAAGAGAGAGAGGATGAGGACAGAGAAAGGGAGAGAGGAGAGAGACAGTATTTTACATGTACATAAGATGACAACCTGCATAGTTTGTCAGTACAAGCAGTGAGAAGACAGATACACTGGTAATCAGGCTATAAATTCTCGTGGCTCAGACAAGTTCCAACACTTTGCAAACACTGGTTTGCACTTAAAAACAAGAAATGCACATGCTTTGACATGCATCAAAGAGTGGGCGCATGATATAAGAGAGAACTATACGAACATGAAGAAGAATAAAAACATTATCCTAACAAGATTTTTGACTGATGGCATAATATTTTCATCTGTCTCTAATAATCAGGCTGAAATATCTTATGAGAGATACATATTTCTAGAATTAAAAGTTGTCAGTTGGATGGATGATTGCAATGTGGGATACAATCCTTACTACTTTTTTGTTTATACTTCAAATAGGCTCCAAGTTACAATTCTGGCAGCTTCTCTAGAAATGCCTGATTTTGTCACAATAATTACTCTTACCAGAATGTTTGAAGGTGATGCAAAGCTGAAAAGGGATATTGTTTCCTCCATGTTATATGTTTTGAAAAAGTTGTGCATAGCAGAAACAAGTATACAATCTGAATGTAGATGACACAAGGTACGCTTTGTACCCTGGATCTTCCCCTAAAGACAAGATCCATGTACGTATAGTAACTTTGTTTAAATCACGATTTTCACCTGAGCAGTCTGATTGTCTTGTTCTCATAGCATAAGCTATCTCAACATCATGCGCATTGAATAGTGTTCATTTACCTATCTCAAGGGCGGATCTAGCTTTTTGCCAAGGGGCGGTTTGACCCAATGAGGATGCAGAGCATCGTCCTCGAGCCGCAAAGTGGCGAGGCAATTTTTTTTTTTTTGCTATTGTGAACCCCCACAAGTGATGTTTTCCTGGCATCTACTAACATCTACTAATACTGTGTGGGTCTGGACACATGATGGCATTTTTCTATGCACATCACATTTTCACTTGGCAGCCTAAGAGGGGTTAACCCCCCTGTAGATCCACCCCTGCGTCTGCTGATTATTTAATGTAGCATTATGGGGCCCACTTCCAGGCTTTTTAATAAATACAAAGGTTTTCTAAGGGTAAAATTGTTAGCCAGAACTGAAACGAACTGAAAGCAAATGAATAACAATGTTAGGTACAAACCTGATAATATTTCCGACCTAAGTTTTTGAACAAAATACCATTCCTGCCTAACAACAGAACAGTGGTTACCATAGGCATTGGCATATATCACAAATGAAAATACTAGACTTTTTTTTTAAAGAACATTCCACTTGGATATTCAAATGCAGTATGAACTACCAAAAGATAAATTTCAACTTGTTAGAGGAAGATTCATAATTCATTCTATTTTAATATGCAATCAGCAAAGTAATTTACAAGGCCCCCAGACAATATTGCAGTTCTACTACGGTAATATCAAACTTGCAAATTATCCATAACAGTGCATAACAAACAAATATAACAAATTTAATGGGAAAATCTGTCGGTTTAGGAATTATAGAGACTACCCCTTCAATGTCATGTCTAAGATTTTCAAAAATATATCTAATATGAAAGGCAATCATGGCAAAAAATAGTCAACTTTGTCTATGAATAACAAAAAACAATATCATCCCCTCAGAGACGGAAGGGTGTCGACTCAAACCAGTAATATTGAGACTAACGCCCTTCTGGATGTAGCACGCAGTATGGAAATAAATCGTTGTACACTTACACATGTATTTATCTAATTTAGTGTATTACTAGGCAATGAAACAAACATTTCAGATTTTATAGTGGATAAGTACTGACATAGGAATTCAGAATGAAATAAATTCTCACTTGCATGCTACAATTAGAGCCATTCCTAAAGTTTTTACCATATCCCCACTGGCTCAGTAAGATGCATGTACATTGCATAGGATACTCCTTTTCTCTACTTGGGTGGGGGAGGAGCAAATACGTTTTTAGAGATACACTAGGCGGTATGTCACAGACAGCAAAGGCCTTTGATTAATTTTACTGCGATCACACCTAACATCATGTTTCATTTTTCTGTAGGATACATGAGCACCATTGCATAGCATTTATCTCTTTATATGCATGAAGACAGCTGAAAGGCTCTTAATGACTTATATATTTGTACTTCACAGATACCACAGGCAAAAATAAACAATTTCTTTGGCCAGCATTGTTAACTTAGTCCACGGATTTATGGAGTCCCAAGCGTCAGCCCTATTCTGGACAAAATGACTATTTTTTAATCTAATGAAATGACTGAATGACTCAATAAGGTCTCGATGATGGCAATGGTTTCATACTGACATAACTTTAGTGTTCATCAATACAGAATGGTGATGTTAACGAGTTGGTCAGACCGACACTTGGTGCTCCTTAATATCAGTGGAGTAAATCGAGGAGTACGCACTAAGATAGCACAAAACTCGGGATGAGAGGCTAATATGTTAATGTATTAGTTAACCTCTACTTCAGACTTTTCCAACATATATTCAGCTTGATTTTGCTGGAAAAGTGTCCCATGAGGTGCCCATAATATAGAGGGCAGTGTTGGCTGCACGCACTAGATTCATGCAAGATTGATGCCATTTTAATGCTTACAACTTAAAACATGGGCAGTCTTTCATGAAACCATCCCACATTATCCATGGGATGTCGCCGACCTGTGTTTGTGACTGTTTCATGAAACAATACCCTGGACTGTAGTTTAGAAACTTATGAATACTGGGCCCCGTATTATAAAGATCAAGCGTAAGATCAATCTTAAGATTGATTCATTTACAATCGATCGTATCTTACAATCAATTGTAACTTTTGGCCGATTTCCGTATTATAAACGTCTTTGGAAATCAAGCGTAAGTTACGCTTGATTCACAGTGAAAATATGTAGTTTATAATTAACGCGGCCGACTTGCCGCGAGCCTACGACTTGGCGCATGCGCATTAGCTCTATTTTGCTTCGCCCGTCGTCTGCCATCGTCTGCCCGTCGTCTGCGACAATGAACCCAACTTCACTGCTTGAAATGGATTTTCGTAGAAATCCCGTAAGTACAAGTCATATTTATTATCTATTACGAAGAATAAAATTCATAACTCGACGTCTATTTGCTTTTTGATTTTTGACTACTTTTCCGGCGGTTAAACAAAGATTAATTATGAAAGCTCGTGTGCGAGTAATTGACCAGTTTCGTGCGCCTGCAGAGTGGGCAAGAGTTGAAAGCGGAAGCTGCGAGTAGCGCCCGGGCTAGTGCGGGCATTATGGCATCAGTCACTACCGTCATCCGATGCTGTAATTATCCGGAGTTGGCTGTAATTATCCGGAGTTGGCTGTTGGGTTGAATCAATTTAGAACCGAAAATCCAGTTTTATTGCAACCAAACTATCGAAACAGCAACTCCTGCAATAAACTGCAAGAACTAAAATAGTGTCTAGATTTCACTAGACTCGTCTCTACTAGTTATAAATAGAAATCAACAAAACTAAGTCACAGTAATCATTGCATTATTACTATTAGATCTATCATCTATTCTAGACCTATCTAGATCTAGATGATAGATCTAGACTATGCACAAAATAAAGATCTAGACTAGACCTCTATTACTAATACTATGCTTTGCTGGAGTGGTCTAGACTAGAGTCTAGTCTAGATCTTTAGTTTTTGCGTAGTCTCGTGCAAACATACTAACAGTAACAATGAAAGTAACAGTGACTTTTGTTGTCAGTAACTGAACCTTGCTGTTTTGCTATCAGCCGGCAGCCTGCCCTTGATTCGAAGTTGAATGTCTCTAGTGATTCGCCCTCTCCCTCAATGCCTTTTGCCCAGTAGGCCTACCCGATAAACTCCCCACGGCCCACCTAAACAGTTAGTCCAAGTACTTTAAGTCACAATACAAAATCAGACAGTAATTGGACTATAGGCCTAACTGTGATACACGTATATGTAGCTATATCTTAACAAATTATCACACGATGAAATGTATCTGCAAAAATATTCAGTCTAGACTACTGTATAGTGCAGGGCGGATCCAGCCGGCGGCAAGAGGGGAGGGGGGCCCAATTCGTGAGAAAATATTTAGCGTTGAATCAGCCAGCCAGTGAATAAGCAGGGGGGATCCGAGCCTGGTATAGTGGATGTGGTTCTTGGATGTTTTACGTTTTCTCAATTTCATAAAATGAACAGTTACGAGACTTTGATCTACATCATCTAGACATCAACCGGATCTAGATCTAGATCAAGAAATTGAACATAAATTTCAATGTTAGATAATGAAGTAGGTTTTGGGGATAAAGAGAAAATTCAAATTTAAAATAGCACAGTTAATTTTGCAAATGCTCATCAATGTTATGATCATGTTCATTTTTTTAATTCTGAGAATTAACTTCCCTCATTTTTACAGGAAAATGTACGGTGAGGCTTGTCGCAGTACCAAATGCTTGCATTCTTTGAGTATGTGCTTGAAACAAGAATGTCTGGAGAGAACACACCACTACAAGAGAAGGTAAACATATTTACCTTTGATCTTATAACTTGATCTGTTTAATTTTGTCAATTAAAAGGAAATTTTGAAATGAGTGAGGTCAAGGCCAAGTTGGAGGGGATGCAAAGGGCTGGTTTGAGAAGTATCCTTTCAGGGGGTGTCTATGTACCGGTATGCATCAACATGTCTAGTTGTCTACTAACAAGTTGCTGTAGTGTTTATTTAAAGTGTATTTTAACTTCAAATATATATTTTTAGAATTAACATTTGTAGCTCATGTAGAAGAGGGGGATCCAATACATGGAAAGGAATGACAAGCAAACAGAAAAAATAATTGCCCTTCAAACTTTGCTGAAAAAGTAAACATTGAAGACAATTAAAATAGTAGATAATGCTATTTTATTTGTATTTTCATACATATTTGGTTAATATAATTGAAATGTGTATTATTCTGTTCCAGGAATTGAGAAGGAGGGCTTCCTGTTAAGAGATCCTGGGGTGCCTTGAGGTGCCAGACTTGATGTTCTGCTCCTTTCCTCAAAGCGATGACCTCTTGTGCCTAACAGTATAGGAGCAAAGCACAATGGACAGGTAATTCATAGTGAATATTACAATGTTTTTAACAAATCCAAGAAAGAAACAGAGATAAATTCATAGCAAGTGAGTCTGTCATGGCATTTTGAGTGACCCGACATTTACTCCAGCAATGACTGGTCCAGGCTTTATTTTCAAAGCCTCAAAGGTGTAGGGTTAGGCTGAGGGTTGCAATTTGGATTGAGGTTAGGTGTAGGGTTAGGGTTAGGTCTAGTGTTGGGTACTTGGGACCAGGGATGAAGTTAAGTATTTGAATTAATAGTGTAGGAAATTGATGTGAAACAATTGTCTCAGGAGCAATTGTCGTACCATCAGATTTTCTAGGTGCTGGTGGAGCTGTATACATTTATGTTGCTCATCATTGTCAGTTTAAAAATCTCCCTTTATATTGTGATAGCAGCTTAAACATGGTAACGACTTGAAGGTAGAATAGTTTAAACCACTTCTTTCTATCATTTACAATAGCTCTAGTAAAATAAAAGTACGCTGACCTGCAGTTTGTGAAACGTGTACATGTATCACTGTTTTACCAATTAGAAGAAGTAAGTGATTTTTACCACATGCTCTATTGACAATTGTTTAGGTCACTTTAGTGTTATGTTGTAACACAAAATTGATTCTTAACCTTAATCCATAGCTAAACATAATATTAAACATTGGCAGACCCAAAGTCAGGTTACCCTAAAGTCCTTTCTACATACAAGTATTGTCCAAAGTTGATATGGCATAACACCCTAATTACAAGTTCTAAAATTTCTGCAAAAACCTTACCCTGCTGTTCATTTTATAATTATTATTGTACAATGCTTTTATGAACATGTTTTAAAAGTAAAATGAGGTTTTCAGAGCGTAAAGTTGAAGAATGTCATATTTATCTAGATTAAATTCTATGACATTTCTATGAATGCTATTCTTAAAAAATTGTCTAAATGTTAAATTAGATCTTTTTCTCTTTTAATCATAAACAGCCGGCTTATCAGAATTGGTAACAAAGATGCAAGTGGACTCGTCTGTAGGAGTTGCTGAAGAGGAGCAGTCAGCATAAGGAGCATGTGACTCCAAAACAACGTTGGTACCTCTCCCAAGTTCATCTCAAACCACAATGGTCTTCAGGAATCTAGATGTGACAGTGGATGTAGAGAAGGAGTTTGTGACCCTCCTGATTTGGACTACTCGCAATTACATACTCAATGAATGGATTGTAGCAATTCTGCACAAAACTCAACCAGTCATGATTGAGCAAATTGCAACAAACACTCGGTGAAGCATTGATTTATGTGACTGATATTAGGTAGATTTCATCTCGTTAATTTTATAAGAAACTTTGTCAGTGCCAAAAGAACCTCAATGGCCCTTATGGCAATGGCGGATTCAGGGGAGGGGGCCCGGGCCCCCTCCCCTGGCAAAAAAAAGGAGGTAAAAACAACCTTTTTTGTTAAAAAAAATCAAGACTGGCCCCCTGGGGCGGATCCAGCCGGCGGCAAGGGAGGGGGCCTAAAAAGGGGCCCACTTCTTGCGAAAATTTGAAAATCGTGGGGGAGGTAGTGAGCAAAAAAAAAAAAAAAAATTTGGCACCCCTGGATCCGCCACTGCTGGCCCCCTCCCCTGGTGCTCAAGGATGTTGAGTTTAAAAAAAAAAATAGCACTATCTCCTCCCTCCCCGTTGAACAACAACAAAAAGTGCTCTTTACTCACACCCCCTGCTTATCCACCGGCTGGCCGAGTCGCCGCTAAATATTTTTCACAATTGGGCCCCTCTCTGGCGCCCTCCTCTGCCGCCGGCTGGATCCGCCCCTGCCTTATGGTTCCATGCCACAAGCTGCCCCCTCTGTTTCTGTAAACACTAACAATCAAGGGAACAAATGAATTAAAATCCACACTTGATTACTTATGAATCGATCTTTTAAATTTTGTCATCATTTCAGAATTGTTTTGGTTACAGGTTAGTGTGAGCTTTCAGTGGGTAAAATTTGAGGGTACTTTAATTGTACGGAGACGAGTGGATGGATATTTTCATGTACAATGCAAGAGAGGTGTCTATCTTACATTGGAATTCAGGATGTGAATTCCAATGAAGATGGCTTGTTTATAAGGAGAGAAGGAAGATAGATTGATGTTTGAATGGCATGGATATTGAATAATGTGAAGTTTAGTGAAAAGAATGGCAGAATAATTATATTAAATTTGTACATCAGCCTTTGGGAAATTTAAAAAAATAGCATTATTTGAACAAATTTGTACCCGCGTCTATGAAAAAAACAGTTGAAGATACAAGTTAAATATAATAAAATTAACAGGGTTTTTTTTTTCTTCAATTATAACAAGAGAGAAAAACATACTTTTAATATGACTTCCATTATTTCATTTTTTGATCCATGAGACTGAGTAGACCATCCCTTTTGAATCTGTATTTTCTCCAGAGTTCATTATCGGGCCTATCCAATGGGTCTAGCAGGTCTCGGAAGATTCTTTCCCTCCATAGTCGCCTACCAACCTCTTCCTGCAGGAGTAGCAGTATTGCTGACATCATTGATCGTAACTTTACGCTTGATAAATATCAAGCGTAAAGTTACGCTCAATTAAAAGATACGCTTGATTTTACGCTTGATATCGAGCGTAACTTTCTTTATAATACGGGTTATCAAACTTACGCTTGATTTGAAAAGATCCGCTTGATTAGTCAAAGTTACGCTTGATTTATTGAACTTACGCTTGATCGTAAGTCTTTATAATACGGGGCCCTGGTCTTTAATCTCGACTCTTATTATCTATTTGCCTTTTTTCCTGCCTCTCCTGCTGTGGCGTCCGTCCGGTGAGGGCGACGCACCAATGGTAATCTGACCCTCCTGGATCTCTTGTCTGGTATTCTCAGGAGCCTTGTTGAGGGTCTCCTGGGCCTCCAGGAAGAACATGAGATCCCTCAGCTGCTCCTTCAAGTCTTTGATCTCCTGCAGGAGAGAGGGATGAGATTGAAATGTTTCATTCAACATTGCCATTATGATAATAATGATAATAGTAGAAGAAGTAGTAGTAGTAGTAGCATTAGAATTGGAAGAAGTGGAAGTAGAAGTAGATGTAGAAGTAGCAGCAGTTGTAGTATCAGCAGGAGTGGCAATGGGGGATTGTAGTAGTAGTAGTCGTAGTAATAGTAGTTGTAGCAGTGGCAGTAGTGGTAGAAGTAGTAGTAGTATTGGTTGGTTGGTTGGTTTATTTTACCCGACTGGTAAGAAAGCATGTGAATGCTTGTAAGTAAGCAACCAGGGGACCGTTGGCTTTAAGTCCTCTCCAAGGGACTTGGTAATGAGGATCAATGCCTTACCAAAGAACAGGGACCTCCCGATTACGAGAAAACAGCTCTACCACTGAGCCATCGCGCCTCCTACT
Organism: Mesocentrotus franciscanus; assembly: GCA_037976565.1. NCBI lineage: Eukaryota > Metazoa > Echinodermata > Echinoidea > Camarodonta > Strongylocentrotidae > Mesocentrotus > Mesocentrotus franciscanus. The sequence goes on from CP137672.1 coordinate 26,068,611, forward strand.
GTAGTATTAGTAGTAGTATCGGTTGTGGTAGTGGGAGTTGTAGTAGTAGAAGTAGTAGCAGTAGTAGTGGGAGTTGTGGTACAGTAGTAGTAGTAGTAGTAGAAGTAGTAATAGAAGTAGTAGCAGTAGTAGTGAGAGTTGTGGTACAGTAGTAGTAGTAGTAGTAGTAGTAGTAGAAGTAGTAGCAGTAGTAGTGGGAGTTGTAGTAGTAGAAGTAGTAGCAGTAGTAGTGGGAGTTGTGGTACAGTAGTAGTAGTAGTAGTAGTAGTAGTAGCAGTAGCAGTAGCAGTAGCAGTAGCAGCAGCAGCAGCAGCAGCAGCAGCAGCAGTAGCAGTAGCAGTAGCAGTAGCAGTAGCAGTAGCAGTAGTAGTAGTAGTAGTAGTAGTAGTAGTAGTAGTAGTAGTAGTAGTAGTAGTAACAATATCAATAGCAGTGGTATGAATAGTAGAAATAATATACATGTATCTAAAGGCAGAATAAAATATGTTTATGTGGTAGCAGTACTTACAGCTGTTTTTTCTTTGCTCTCATCATCCAACCTTTTCTCCAGCGCAGTAACCTTTGTTTGCCAATCGGTTTGATTGGCTCGCAAACATTGTTCATCTGAAAAACAAGTTCAAGGTGTTCCTAAATCGATGAATAAACTCAATAAACAGTGTATCACACAAAATAATGCCTATTCTCATTTTCATGAAGATAGATATTTTGCAAATTAACCTTCACCGATAATTTACAAAATTTGTATAATTTGTACCATGATTGATTGCCCAAGACAAGATTTGTAATTCAAATCTAGGTAATTGCTCTATTTTCTCTATTATCCTTCAAGAAAAACATGTAGAATGCTATGGTACAAAGAAAAATCACCACCACCAGTATAACTCATCATGACAAATTTAGTCTTTTTACCAGTAAATCACAATTCTTCTGATAACAACATGTATACATTTATTCTTCAATTTTCTTTCTGCCCTTTTATGTAATGTTTGACAATAATTCATCAGTCAAATATATCCTGATTAAAATCACTCAAATTGGCAACACACTGATGCCATTCATTCAAATACATTGTTTGGTAACTGAATATTTCTTACAGTTACTCCATGCTGCACTGCTGAGTGACACAAAGTATGTTAACTAATCTAGCATTTTAGTTATAAATAGTGTCACTTAAATTGGCAACACATACCTCCATTTCTTCAGAGAGCTGGTTTAAGACCTTGCCTAGTTTATCGGACATGAACAAACTCTTCTTATCCAGCAGCTGCTTTTCCTTCAGACCTCTCTGCACTTCTCTCTCCACCCTGTCTTTCTCCTCCATCAGCTTCTTGGAGCGCACTTCTATTTCAGATACCTGAAATGAGCAATTCATAACCATTGAGTAATAATTGACCCTACCGCAAATACGATGTTCGACAGTAGATGGTGACCTTCCTCACACACTGCGCAGGTCAGCACATGCGCAGATACAATAGTGGGGAAGAAGATAAGACAAGGTTTCTTCCGGCCTCCATAGAGAATGTACAGCAGTGTCAACTAATTCCTTATTTTACTAAACTAATGTTAAAGGTACTATGTCCCATTTGCAGCCAACATCAAATTCTGTAGAACTTCATGTCATGTACACTGTATGTCCTATCTGTGAAATTTAAACGTTAGCAGTGTCCTAGTATTCAAATTATGCAAGGAAACCTGTTTACTTTCTAGACTTCACTGTCAGACACTATTGAGTGACTGACTGACTTCATTTTTTCTTTGGTAATAACATACATAAAATGAGCTGTAAAGGGTACATGAGCATTTGTCTACATCAATAACCCACTTCTTGTAATGGCCAAAATTAAACTGATTGAATCTTTGCGCAGCACAAAACGTACACCATACAAGGGTCTGAAAATCAGACTATTTACTAAAGGATTGCAATCCCTAAAGTCGATTCGACAACTAACGGTCGTTATTTTCCCACAAAAAGACATTTTCAAGCCCTTTCGTTTTGAGGGAAGTTCTAAATTAGTATTATCTTTCAAATGCCGTGGAATTTAACCTTTTCATTTTTTTGGCCTGCAAATGGGACATAGTACCTTTAAGGTTTCATGAACTCCCCCAATGATTTTATGAGATCTTTGTAGGCACTATCATAATCTGTTACTTATAGTTTATTGGTTTCGAACTATAATTTCTATCAGACTTTCCAGTTCTCGACCCATTGTATTTGTATGGGAACCAGAAGTGCCTTTGCCAAATATACACATTGCTGGTGCTGCCCTATATGGCCAAATACCGTAGTTGCAGTAGTGAGAATTGCATCCTGTTAAAAAAATGACTATTCCCATACACCACATATAACACCACCGAAAGGATAGATTATAGTACATTCAACGTGTTGTTTCTCTGTCTACATTCTCAATTTTGGACATACTCCACACCAGGAGTTTTGATAAAACTGAATTAAAAAAAAGGAAGTTGACTCCCTTATTCAAGTTGTTTCATCTAATCTTAATTTGGGGGTAAAAAATATAACTGACGATATCATGTTAACATACTACTACTACTAATAATAATGATACAGTCAAACCTGTCTATAGCGACCACCCAAGGGAAACACAAAAAGTGGTCTTTGTAGACAGGTGGTCTTTGTAGACAGGTTCCTTTAGTACATGTTTCAATGAGAAACCATTTTCAAGGGAAACAAAAAATGTGGTCTTTGTAGACAGGTGGTCTTTGTAGACAGGTGGTCACTAAAGCAGGTTTGACTGTAATAATATCAACAAAACTGGAAAATAAAAAATATCCAGCTTAAAGGGTTCTTCGTATATATATCCATCTGTATGCTCTTTAAAAATATGACTCGAACTCAGTATACACATAAAGTAAAGATGAGGACAAGTATTTCCAAAATATCTGGATGATGAAGAAGTGCACAAAGGAACCAGACAAATGCTGTGTTTATTTAGAATAAAGTTTTAAAAAGTATGAAAAGTAAAATAACTGTACCTGTGCTATAGCATCACTTTCTATCCGGGTCATCTTCTCTTCATAGTAGAGTCTTTGGGATTCTAGTTGACTGTTCAACAGGTAAGTATACTGCAGGAAGGACAACACATAAATAATAATAATAATGATAATAAGGTTAATTTTCAACGCACATAATACTATGTTTCTAGTCCCCATGGTGCCGTTGACCTAGCAGCCATTAGGTAAAGTATAGTACTTCTACCCAATAGAGAGGTAGGACAACAGCAACAAAATTACAAATTTACATAATATGTAATATAAAATACTGACATAATATGAACTACTAAATAGAAGTATAGAAATTAAAAAGGTGTATCGCTTAGAGGGATTTGAATAAGTAGGGTTTTAACATGGTTTTGAAGGTGTGGAGGGATTGAGCATTTTGGATATGTGGAGGCAGGATAATCCAAAGTTTGGAAGCGGTCACGGAGAGAGCTTTGTCACCAAACATGGCGATATCATGATAACTTCTCTCAATCAAAGAATTTCATTCAAATTGATTTTTTAAATACTTTGATCTTAAATCCTCAACACCAATTTCAAAGCTTTGAATCCACGGTGCATGCAACATGCATTATAAGGTCCAGAGTATTATTTTTGTGTGCATGTAAAGGTCCACTCAACTCATGTTTTCGCATCCACTGATCAGTTACCATTGACTCAATTGTAAAAAAATCGAAAGACAAATCAAAATCAATTGCAAAAATATATGAAATAAAACAATTTTTCACATACTTAAAAACTAACAAGTCCTGGTCAGGTATGAATAATTTAGTTGTTAACTGTATATATCTCTCTCTCTTTCTCTTTCTCTTACACTTTCACCTTACTTTATTATTTGTGGGCATGCATCATCATTTCAATCTTTCTCTTAATAGCATCCATTCTTCTCTTACCTCTAGAGTAAGTGCATCAAACTTTTCATCACATTCTGGTTGTCCATCCCCTCTCTCCCATTCCACAGGCTTCCCATCTCCTTTACTCTGCACCAGTCTGTGGACGTAGTTATCTATAAAGTGAAAAACAAATTTGGAAGTTGATGATTCAGCTCCCAGCAAGCGAAGAATAAATATCACTCTTTTCAATGAAATCACCATTACTGAATATTATTTCATTGAGATTGTTAAAAGAAATGAGTTATCAAAGTGAAATCTTGATACATTGGATGAAATATATCATTACAGAATCTAAAGATTCTAAATAAAAGTATTTTCAATAGGAAATATCTGAAAAAATCTGGTTATTCAAACAATTTTAAGCTAAGTTTTGTTCATCAATATAACTGGTAAGGTATGGGCAGTTTTCATGCATGGGCCAAAACAACTTGGATTAGCTTCAATGTTCATAACTTAATTTCATTAACAATTTACTCTGAAATTACAACACATAATCTTCATCATCATCAAAGACTATCTTTTGTGTACTCATGATAACTTCCTTGCATTCTAAATATGTGCTTTGATAACAAAAACTAAATATTATCTGTTGAGAGCCAGAAGGACATTAACTCATATCCTTTTACATTGAGTTAAAGATAAACTTGAGTTCTGGTAAATATAGAAAATAAATTCTCACAGAATCCAACAAAACTTACACTGAATGTTCAAGATTACAAATAAATGACATGTGCCAAACATTTTGGTAGAAAATGTATAGTGGCTGAGTAATAAGCACAGAAAGATAAGGAAATCAAGGTAAGTAGGCCCGACACCATGCATGTGCTCAACACAGGTTACTATGTGCAAATGAGAGTTGTGGTTTTTATTGAAGATGATTTCCAGCAAGTTTTTGTGAGGTTGTTTTTATTTTACTAGTTCAAACGATCAATCTACTGCAGGATAAACAATCCAGAATGAATTATAGCCATGTTCTCTCGACATACGATGCCCATACCAGAGCTCAATATTAGCTCCAATGCCTTTCTTGTTGTCAGAAAGACGATACTTCTTCAATATGATTTCTAATAAACTTACCCCCAGCATAATCCCAGACTCTTTGTTTACCCAGCTGCATGGCATACGTATGCTGAGTGTCTTCAAAATGATGATATGCATGTGCTTCTACGTATCTCCCGCACCCTATGTGCCCACATATTAGACAGATCCACAGGCTCTGTAAAAACAAACAATGGGATGCAAAAGACTAATGATTCAGGATTTACAATGATTCAGGATTTTTGTTTCAGAAGTACACTTGGCAAGACGGAGAAAGAGAGAGAGAGAGAGAGAAAGAGAGAATTCCTGCAAGTTATTGGTGGTTTAAAGTCATCAGATCTCAGATTGTAGAGTTTTCATTATCTAATAATATGAATCATACTGACCTCTTGAGCTCCACACTGGAAGCATTTATTGTCTACTGATGGCTCTGGTGTCTGGTTATATCTGCATACAGGGCAACTGTGATAGAACAAGAGAAAGAAGTTTACTTGCATACAATGAAAACTGAAGTAAACAATGAAATAATTTCTTACAAGAAAGGAGGCAAGTTTGCATTACATAGAATAATGTAATGATGAGATCATTTATAAAATCTTTTTTTAAATACCACAACACAGGTCAATTTTCCAGCATTATCTGTTATATATCATCATCATTATCATCAGAAGAAGAGTTTGGAATTTGGGCAACTTTGAGTTTAAAGGGATTGAGTAACTTTGTCTCAGATTCTGAAACAAAATCCTGGACTTAGCTCATGATGCAATGATAATTATAAACCTTTAGGTCAGTTAGTAACCCCATGATTTTTACAAGCCGATCGCCTGTCTGATTATCAAGATATTTATGATTGGAAATCGAAATCAAATTTTGCGTTTCCCTAACGGTTTTCATAACACTGCAGTCTATTGGGGAAAACGAGTATGGTAAAAACCAATCCATCAAAGATTTTTACTTTTGAGGCACTTCTTGATCATTTTGAAGCGCAATTTTTTTAGGGCTTCAATATTACACCATATCACAGACACTGATAACACGTAGGGCCGTGCATCTCAGATCTAACATTGTTAAACGATGCCTTTAAACAAATTTGAAGTCTATAAAAAGGAAAAGCAATATAAACATCAAATATCAAATATTACAGACCCAGTGTGACCATTACTGCAAAAAAAAACTACATTAATAAACCAAATCAGTAAATCAGTACACAGGTACAGTTTAAAACCTATCAATTAAAATGAAGAGAGGACAAAATGTGCCATTATAAAAAGGGTAAACTTTCCAAATTTAAACAACATACAATGTTGAATGTACAATGAATACTGTTCAATATGGTTTAAGGAGCCCCAGACATTGGAAATTACCTTGTGTCTCCCCACTTGGTAAGGCAGCTACCATGGAATGTATGATTACAGAGGATGGTGAGGATGCCTTCCACAGAGTCCTCCATCCTCTCCAAACAGATGTTACAGGTCGGTAACTCAGTCATGCCTGGGGTAGCAAGACTAGCACCCTACAACCAAATATATTAATAATGCAAGAAATTGTAAAACTTGTAAGGGATGTATGGATGGATTTGTAGATAATCACTGCAATATTCATGCAAAGCCCAGTCGTGTTTCAGCATAGGGTAAGGCAAGAAAGGGAAGATACAACTTTCAAAGAGTCTCAAACAAATGAGATTGTCAAAATACATGCCCCTCCCCCTAAGCCATGAGAAGGATTCACATTCCTGTTTATATATATTTCTGGATACTCCACAGATGTCTTTTAATCTTCTGTATCTGTTTAAAATAACACATTATTCTCAGGCTAACAGTAGTAGTAACATAGATAATCAGTCCATTTGAAACTTTGAAATCTTTTCTCAACATTTTAAGAGATTGACATAACGAACCATTCAACCCAAAAAATAAGACTTTGTTGTGTGTCTGTGTGTAATTTGTGCGACTTTCACAAATCAATCAAATGTAATAATAAACCAAAAATTAATCAAGTGTTTTTAATTACGAACAAATTCACTCACCTCACATGATTTCATGCATTCGACTCTTGAAACAAAGACTAGATAACAGACAAAATCATCAAAAGAGTTGTATGGTTTGCCGTTGTACTCCTTGTAGAACTCATCAGCATGGCTCTGAAAATGGATAGTTTCCATCAAAATACAATTAGAAGATACTTTTAGCAATATAAGTAGTCATCCATCTTTACACCAAAAACACAGGCAGTCTGTCACACTGATCACAGAATCTTTTAACCTGATTTCTTCATAATTTTTTTTTTTAATGGTTAAAATAGTTAATATATGAAAAATTGTCCTACACTTGATTGTTTTTGCCAATCATGCCTGGAAATTCTTTTGTGATTGGCCAGTTTTCTGAAAAAACTAACTAACTTTTACAGTGTAGGCCAGCTTAAACCGTGACAAAATCGGCTGAGTTAGACCACTTACATCGGGCATCAACTGTAAATCTCTTTATTACATATGTAATGTGAACTACATAAATAAGCCAGTTCGTAGATACAATCTGCGCATGGGCAGAGAAAGGTCATTTGTACCAACATTGTAAAAGCCACCGAGATGAATACTGCATAGTGCATAAGTGTTCATAAAAGTTACATGTATGTTTAACATTATTCATTTATTCATTATTTGTTGGGCTTCAGTATTGCAGTGATGTACAAGGAGTAGAGAAAGTGACACTTGGCATCAGTGGACCAAATTAAAAAGCCAGGCTTTATTTCAAGAATATATACCTGTAGGCCAATGTTTACATAAAGATTCTCTGATGGCATTACATAGATATGATGCAATAAAAAACATATCTGATGTTTACATACCTGATTTCTAAACTTAATGAGAGTCATGTACTGGTTAGGGTTAGAATCTCTGATAATGCGGATGTGTTCGATGCCCTCGGCCAACGGAGAGAAGAACTGCAGAAGGTCATGACATATGAGAGACGCTGGGACTGCTAGGGCACAGATCATGTCACTACGGACGATGCCTTCATCTAGAGATGTCATGTGACTGATTACAAAGAAACACATGAAAAGGTCAGATGACACGGGCTCTACATTTGTTTTCTGTTCATCAGCAATTTAGATTAAAACTTTTAGGGGTCTCGGTGCATAGGTCCCCTGTAAATTTTTCAGGGGGTCCAGAGTTAAAATTTGGGAGTCTATTTGCAACAGGCATCTGTTAGTGTTAAAGATAAAGACCAGTTCTGGTCATGCGGTTGCATTGTGAAAGAAACATTGTGGAATCGATCAGAAAATGTTGATCATCTAGCATATAAGTATTGGTGTGTACTGCAAGGTTCTGGAATCATCAAAAAGATAAGAAATTTGGCCCAGTCTTGGTAAAGTTACAAGCACTGTACACAGAAAGATGTATATGGGACTACGACCACATGCGCGATATCTATTTGGTCCCAATAGATATAATAATTTTCCAAATATATCAATTAGTAGGCGGTTTCCGACTTTCCAAAATTTGTATCATCACGTATTAGTCAAAACATATTCTTTCACATGATTGGTAATGAGAGCTTCCATTTCATTTTTTTGAGAGAGGGGCGTTTCCAAAACTGGTCTTTACCTTTAAGCCATGGATTGAAAATTGGAACATGTTCAGTCAATAGACTGGTTTACTAATATATTCAAATTTATGAATGTTTGTTTCCTGGGGAACTAGTGACGAGATATTCCATTGACCTGCTATTATTGAATGAACTATAATTCTTGGAATCCAGTCTGCATATTACTTGTTGCTATGTTGGGCAAGCTTTTGGGTTGTCAAGAACAACCTTTGCATAAAATTTGAGTATGTTAGTAAACTGGGCAGCGTTTCATGAAACCGTCATACATTTGTGTTAAACTTAATACCGGTACACGCATTTCAATAGGATGTCGGTGAGCTTGTACTTATGACGGTTTCGTGAGACGCTGCCCAGGTCTATTGAAAGTGGAGTGAAAGGTGAACAAAAAGTTGTTATAAATTATGATAGCAAACACCCACTGGCCACTGCACAAGCCAATAAAAGGGCTAAATTTCACTGACCACAAGACAACAAACTTACTTCTCTTTGAAGAGATGTACAATCCCCTTTGTAATATCCACCACAGGATTTCCAGAAAAAATGGTATCCTTCTCCTGAACGGCACCAGTGGATTTTTGCTTGATCTGCCGCCCTCACTTGCTTCGGACGACACAGTTGGAGGACTAACACTCGATGATGCACGGCGATCGACTGTTCGACTGGAGATGCAACTCCATGGCGACTCTTACTTGCGTCATGCTTTTTTTCCATTTTATCACCTTTGCGCCCTTTACCCTCTGACCTTTCACCTTTTTCCTTGTCTGTGCTTATGGAATCTTCATCAGTAAAGTCAGGGGATGTGATTTCACTGCCAGTGTCACTACATAGATCCTTAGCATTGTCATCCATAGGCTTGAAATGTGATGCTTGATTTGCCTGCACTTCGTTTTCTTCGTCTTTGCTTGAATGCGGTTTGTCTTTTGCTTTTCCACCAGTGAGGGCCTTGGCATAGCTCTGTTTGGGTCCTTCCTTCTTCTGATCTGTGCATTCATCCTCGAATTTCTCTGAAAAATATGAAATCCATGATAAATTAGTCCCAAAGGAGGAATAATTAAAGAAAAGAATTTCCTTAGCAGCCTTCCAAATGTAATGAGAGATTTTCAAAGAAAATGGTTGCATTTAATGTCTTTTGGAAGAGTGAAATTTATTTTGGGGGAATCATATATTTTCTACAGCTCTTTTCGAAATTTCTAAAGCTATATCGTGTTCTACTTCTATACATTCTTATCCCTGTTATTCATTTATGTTAATTATAAAAGAATGTCATCTAAATCAGAACAGTATCTAGTCAAAGCTGCTTTTATAATCTGAAGAGACTGCCAAGTAAATAGAGGCACAATAACTGGAACAGCCGAGTGAGTCGCCCTATAAAGGCAGAAAGCCTACAGATTCTCTCCCAATAATAGACCGAAAGCTTCAGTCTTTGATATTGATGGATGTTCTGCTGAAACTACATCACTCAGTACATCTGGCTTCACTGATCGCCTCTATACAGAGACTGAAGTACATAAGTGTACATTGTACAGGTTAGTGAGGGGAGATTACGCAATGCAGTTTGTATGTGATTGACAAGCTCATCGCGTGTAGTACCTTCAAGAAAACAGAGATTAGCTGAAAGTAAGTCCTTACATTTTAATGCTTCACAATGTTATTTTTCATAATATATGAAAATTAAGTCTAGACTCCAATCATCATTATGTCTAAATCAAACTGTCAAGTCTAGATAAAGAAAAACCAAAGGCAAACTTTGGTTTTTCAACAGATTCTGAATTCCGGTGATAATCGGCTAGTAATTCCCCCCTTGTGCATGCGGCAAGGGTTACTGCCAGTGTATGGGGAAGGTTGACAAATGTCAGTTTTATTAAAGGATTCCCCATACCAGACGGTTATTTCTGTCTATCCCAATAATAATAATACCTTCAACAGTGTAAGTTTCAATTTGAATCTCAGACTCGTCCCTCTTCCCAATGCATTTCTCTACCACTGCCTCGGTGCTCTCTGCCTTGGAGAGGATGGGGTGGCTTCGTCCATCTTCGTCTACTTTCTCCCATGTCACCAAGGCTTGTCGCTCAGGGCGTCGTGACGTTTGGTCATCAGGGCAGGAGGAGGGGATGATGAGAGCAGCGGGGGACTCTCTGCCATCACGTCTGCAATTAAAAAATAATTCAAATCACTTTTGTTTTAATCGATTGATAACACTTCAATACACGGTGACGGAGGATTATAGTGTATATCAACATGCCGACGCTCCTACAATGCATGAGGTGATCGAGGTGACGAGGTCTTATCGTAAATGGTATCGACGCATGGTAACACTAACAGAAAAATGAATTTGAGATATATCGCCTCAACCTGTCGAACAATTGACAATAAGTCAATAGACTAGGTCTAGATTAGTATACTGTAGGCATATAGATCTAGGCCTAGTCATTCTCTTCTTTTTAAAAAATAATTTTCCTTGTTTCCTAAATAAAATTAAATGTCCCAAGACAAGTCAAGATCTTTATAATAATTTTCTTTTTAAAATAAGTCTCTAAACTTAAATAAATCTCAAATTCATCTTAGTTTATCGAGCATTAAGTCAAACTTGATTGAAAGAGTGTGTGATATGACAAAGTTTCTTTGTCAGGATTGTTATGAGTAGGACTAGACTAGAGTCTATGACTTTAATTTTAATGATGTTTAAAAAATGTATTTTACAAATGGATGCTACAAATCAAATAAATTATCTGATGAATTCCAACTTGAGTGAAAACTGTTGGAAATAATGTTTATTTAAGATTTGTAGATCAATTGACTTCTTCATCTAGACTATACCTCTCTAAATTCTTACTAATTTTAGTTTTTACCTCTTGAATACGACAACGATTTTGGAATAGGCGAGTTGTCGTTAACAGAAATTCTGATGACACACAAAGAAACAGACATCATCAAGATGCGAAACGGCTGAAGAATGACGCGATACCCCTGATGTCCTATTGTTTATAACTCCCTCAATACGCTGATATAAAAATGAAGTCCATATGATGAAAAATTATAGGTGAAATCTGGTAGTTATAGAAGAAAAAAAAAGATACGTTCAGTCCAGATCAAGACGACGATCGACGGCTTGCACAAATGTTTTCATTCGTTGCAACATGCATGATGAACAACAAAAGTGTACGGTAATACTTCCGGGTTATGCGTGAAAAGCTCAGCGCGGTTCTAAAACTCATACTTTTTTTAGCACAAAACAATCGCTCGATGCTACCGCTGTTTCTCATCAAATAACTATCTTTATCAATTTTAGAATTATGAATAAATCATAAGAAAATTTTGACATCTCTAAGATGTCTTGTTTTCTGGATTCGTTCAACAAAGTCCAATAGATTACTGTATTAACAAAAATAGCAGACGACAGCACAGAGTAGTGACGTGACGTGTACTGTACGCGCGCGCTTGATGAATCGGGGATATGATTCGCGTTCGAGCTCGAAGTTGTCCCATTTTCAGAGATTTTGATTAGGCTGTGATGAAAAGTAGGGAAGGTATCTTGCATATACAGACATTACCTGGAGTTTTACTTATTCACCATGGCAGATACATCATCAAATTTGTGCCTAGAACACCTTCTTTCACCAGCTTCTATTTCAAATCTCGTAGAATCATGGCTGCAAGAAGATATTCCCAGTTTAGATTATGGAGGGATTGTAGTAGGAGAAAAGGACGAGACAGCGGTACTCCTGTGCAAGTCCCCAGGAGTTCTGGCGGGGGTGCCGTTCTTCAACGCGGTGTTTAAGGCAGTAGACTGCGAGGTGCATTGGCAAACCACAGAAGGAGCATTTTTAGAGCCCATCTTTCAAGCGGCTATTGTGAAAGGCAAAGCTAGGAATATTCTCATGGGCGAAAGAACCGCTTTGAATTGTATCGCAAGAGCCAGTGGAGTAGCAACATTAGCAAGAAATCTGAGAAATATGGCTGATAAGTCAAATTGGAAAGGTCGAGTTGCTGGAACTCGCAAGACAACTCCGGGATTTCGGATGGTCGAGAAATATGCCTTGTTGGTGGGCGGGGCCGACACCCATAGATACGACTTGTCATCCATGATAATGCTAAAGGATAATCATATATGGTCAGCTGGAAGTATCTCACAGGTAAAGAGAATCATTATATAGTATTCGATGATGTGACCATAGTTGAATATCATTAAGTACGACAATACTCTATAAGAGGGATGCATGTACTCAAATGGAAGAAGAAGAAGAACCAATGATCATGACATATCAATCATGAATCTCAAACAATGAAATATTGACATCGTCTTATATTCTTTTACTTCTTTGTACATAGAGGTCTATCTCAAGATGTGTTTTCTCATGATTATTTTTTGCCTTTTTAACCATTTTAAGATGTTATTGAGATCAATTGATAATTATACAGATCCCCTTTTATTTAATTGGTAAAATAATGTTTACATTTGTAATTTGTATCATTAATTTAATTCATGTAGTAAAGATTGCACCTAATAATTTGTTATGATTATTTTGCTCTTATCAAGTACACTGCACAATGACTACATATACTACATACATGTATGGACAGTGCAGTGACAACTCCTTGAAAAGATTATTTGCAAAATAACTCTTCCATTGAAGGTTCTAATAGATCTACTTCTGAAATTTATCCTGTATACATGTATTGTGAAAAAAATCAGTCCTGAAGATGATTGGGAGCAATATTACATGTACTGTACATGTCTATGGTAAAAATGGTATTTAAGTTCCTTGACATCTTACCTATAGTTATGATGATTTGTGTTTTTTCTGCAGTATGAATAGAATTCACATTTTCTCTTTCAAATTATATTTTGCCCTCTCTAAATTTTGATCATATCTTCTTTTCAACTTTAAAGGGACTAGTTAACATTGTTCAGATGAGAGAAAATGGTGCTAAGACCTAGTGACTTCAATGCTAGATGTACATTTAAAGATAATCTGAAAATTTGAGTGAAAACAGACCATTATTAATGGTAAAAATTGAAAAAAACTGATCTGATCGATTTATGAATTCTCCCAAGTCCCAACTATATTATTATAGTTTGATGAAATTTGAGGTGAATGTAAAACGTCACAAAGCAATGAATTGACTCTATATACCATTCCAAACATTTAAGTGTTGAAAGACTTTTAAAAGCCTATTTTCATGAAAAAACAGTTGGGAAAATTCAAAAATTGGTTGGGAGAAGTGACTGTTAGAGGGTGCCGCACAGTGACGCCTTCAAAGAAAACCATAAATATCTTTGTGGTTTGAGAATTTTTTCAGGATCTTTTGCATGTTAGAGGGTTAGTACAGTAGAAGGAATATAATAAGTAACATTTCATACAAAAATTACGCATTTTTTTCATCAACCTTCAACAATGTTACTGAGTCAGGGATTTTCTTTTATTTCATTACAAATGATTTAGAATGAATTAATGAGCAAGGCACTTGTATTCACAACTGAAGGTTTTTAACAGTCATTTTAAATGATAGTAGATCACATAACACGTGAGCAATTATGTCTTAGAGTAATACGGTAGTGATGTCTGCACATTTATAGGGTTAAGAAAAGGTCACATAAATAATGATGAAATTATTCTCATCTGACAGGCGGTGAAAAAAGCAAGGAAAGCTGGAGGATTCTCTATCAAGATTGAGGTGGAATGTCGGAGTCTGGAGGAGGCCAGAGAAGCAGCCACAGCAGGAGCTGAGATCGTCATGCTGGATAACTTCACACCAGAGGTGAAGAAAATGAGGGGATGATAGATGATCGAGTCTGATTGAGAGAAAGAGAAGGATGACAGGAGAGTGGGAGAATGCAAGGACAGTAAGGACAAAGGGAGAGAGAGAGGGAGGGGAGAAAGGAAGAGAGGGAAGGAGAGAGAGAGAGAGAGAGAGAGAGGAGAGGGAGAAAGAAATATAATAGAGGGGGTAAGCTATTAGAAGTTGAGGTGAAAGAGGAGAGATATTCAAGAAAGAGAGGGGAGAAAAGAGGGTCAGACGAAGAGAAGATGAGAGAGAAAGAAAGAAAGGGGAGATTAAGGTCTGAATTTGATTATAGATCGATTATGAGGGATTTCCCTAAACTTAAAGTGAAATGTGCAAGATGATGCATCATCTTAAAGATAAAGACCAGTTCTGGTCATGCTATTGCATTGTGAAAGAAACGTTGTGATATTGATCAGAAAAGATCATCTAGCATATAAGTATTGGTGTGTACTGCAAGGTTCTGGAATCATCAAAATGATAAGAAATTTGGCCCGGTCTTGGTAAAGTTACAAGCACTGTACACAGAAAGATGTATATGGGACTACGTACACGTCGCGATATCTATTTGGTCCCAATAGATATAATAATTTACCATATATATCAATTAATAGGCGGTTTCCCGGCAAAATTTGTATCATCACGTATTAGTCAAAACATATTCTTTCACATGATTGGTAATGAGAGCTTCCATTTCATATTTTAAGAGAGGGGCGTTTCCAAAACTGGTCTTTACCTTTTAAGTCAATACCAGTTGTAGCAAATCATGAGTCATATTAAAATAAACAATAAAAGAATGAAAATTTATTTTCAAATTGTACCTGTATTAGGTACAGTGTATACATTATTGGCTGCATGTATCTGCTTCCATCAATATCTCCAATACCAACCTGCTATACTATATATATACCCTTTTCAACAGGCGGCAGCATTGGCAGCCAAGCAACTCAAGACAGAATTTCCACATCTCTTGCTGGAAGCAAGTGGTGGAATAACGGAGGAAACCCTCCCCACGTTCTGTATACCGGACATCGATGTGATTTCAACGAGCAGACTCACACAGGGGTACCCTGTCATAGACTTCTCCCTGAAGATCAGAAAGGAAGGTCACGATCCAAGAAATCCATTGGTGCAAAGTTAATCAATGTGAGGAGATGGATATATATTATATGTATTTTATTTTTATTTTAAACTCTTTTGGATTTTCCACGCATGGGGAAGTTTGGTCTTCAATTTTCCAGAATTTCCTTTTTTTAAGTTTTCCAGTGCCCTGTTGCATAAAACTTACCATTCTTGGTAAATTTGCCATTAAAGCCCCTCTAGAGTGTTGGGAGCCCCAAATTCGCCAAAAATTTGATGGCAAAATTTCACTTTGATTTGTATCATAATGTGAAAGAGGATGTCATTTAAGACACACTCCTGCAAAGATTCCCAAAAAAATAATGTGTTTGAAGACAAATATTGATAAAAGAATACATAATTTGGGTTTTTCGGGAAAAAAACTAAATTTGTATTCTTTCATCAATATTCGACTTCAAACACATTTGTTTTAAAAATCCTTGCAGAAATGTGTCTTAAATGACATCCTCTTTCATATTATGATACAATTTAAAGTGAAATTTTGCCATCAAATTTTTGGGGCTCCCAACCAACACTTAAGAGGGGTTGATTGGCTGTTGAGTGATGTTGCCATGGTAGTTAATATTGATGGCAAAGTTACTATCAATGGCAAGTTTTATGCAACTGGGCCCTGAGCTTGAATGCAAAAAGATTTGTTCCAGTTTTATCAGTTTCGTCATCTGCAAAAATTCTTTTAAATTGTTTTGAGGGTTATGAAAGGCAAGATAGTTTGTCTTTCTGTCAGAGAGTTTAGCATTTAATGCAACTTATATTTGGTTTTAATATTCAATGAACCTTTCAATTGATTTCTAGTTTAATGATAGGCAAATTTCAATTGAATTTTGGTTTTGTTGAAGGTAACTTTTAAATTTTGTATAAGTGAAGATAGAGCACAACATCTCCTCAAGAATTTGCACTGGAATGCCTGTACTATTGTAGGTCTATATTTTTATAAAGAAGGAAAAAGTAATATCAGTTTTAGGGTATTCCATCAATACATGTCAAATTGATGTTATCGTTTCACAGATGAGACTCTATGTATGTTTTGAGAATTTTCTTTGGAGAAATATATTTATTCACTCATACAGATTGCCATAACCTATATTTTCCTTCATAGCTTGCAAAGCTTATTGAAAAAAGATATGTTGGTGAGATATGGAAAAATGAGACTATCAGAAAACACAATTTCTCCACATCCAAGACTTTTATCAGTCTCATGTAAAATCAAAAAATTGATACATGTATATGTGTGTGTGGAATATGAATGAAACTTCACAGAAGAAACTACATGCTCGAATGAATCTAAATTCAACATTCCGAATTTGTATGTACTGCAGTATTGATGAGAAAGTGAAGGTAAGTACTATTAAAAAGCAAGTGGTATTTATATTTCAAAGATTATATGTTTTCAAACCTCCAGAGATGGACTTTTCGATTTCGATTTTCTGTCGTGTTTGCCGGTAGTTGCTATGCTATGCAACTACCGGCAAAACACCGGAATGTAAGAAAAATTGACAATATTTGGTTGCAGTGTACATGCAGCTATTGTGTATCTTTGCGCACAGTCACTTTAATATACTATTGACGCCCTCATCAATTATGCTTGATTGGAGGCTGGCAAAACAGAACTGCCGAAGGTCATTCAATGTTTGTGTAAGACACTCTTGTATTATCTAGTCATTTTTTTGTGAATGGCTAGGTTAATTGTCATATTTAATTTGATTTTTAAAAAGGTCAAGAGAAGATGTCAGACAGTTTTCACAAACTTTATGTAAGCTGAAACAAGACTGCAGTCAAACCTACTTAAGTGACTACCTGTATAGAAAGACCACCTGTCTATAGACACCATAATTTTTTGCTCCCATTGAAAATGGTTTCTCATTGAAACACGTACTATAGGAACCAGTACTTAAAGACCACCTGCCAATAAAGACCACTTTACTTGTCTCCCTGGAGTAGTCTCTATATATACAGGTTTCACTGTATTGCAAAAGCAATTATTATGCACATATCGAGTCATTGTGTGTTATCAAGTACATGTAGTTTGTCTGTATAATCTTATTTTCCATATTCCTAATTTATTTGTAGAATAAGACTGCAGACCCCAAACTTGCAACAAGCAGAATACTGCAGTTTGATGAAGAATTATTGCTTTAAATATATCACCTGTTGAGAGCAGGAATGAGATTCCTCCGCCAATCGGCAGATTTCCGCCGATTTCGAGATTTCAAGACGAGGGAGAGAAAAAACGGAAATTTAAAAAAAAAAGAGTCTCTCACCTGAACAATGTTATAGAGTTATAGATGGAGTAACAGATATTTCTCAAGTTTAGAAAATGCAAGGAAAACATGTCCTTTTACGTAAATATATTCTAAAGTTTTCTGCCGAAAGGGGGCGCGGCCTTAACCCCTGCCAGGGGCGTTGCCCCGGACCCCCATTTAATCTTCCTCCTTTTGGGGCATTTCTCTGTCTCATCCCTGTGAGAGTCAAAAGGGCATTAACTCATATACTTGTACATACATGTAGAGTTGATATGCCCCTTTTGCTCTGGGCAAACAATCTATACATCTCTTGCATTCCCTGGAAAGCTAATGTAGCCTTTATTGTGTGACTTGGTCACATATTTATAGTATGCTTCATTTTCATTTGTTTGGAGCCAGAAGGGCGTTATTTAACACATATACTCATACATAGAGTTAAGGCCCTTCTGGCTCTGAACAGATGTTTCATTTTTATTCAAATAAAAAGACGATCATTCTTTATGCTGACAGGGTAGGGCTATAGATATGAAGATTTTTTTTTTAAACTATTGTTTCTTATTATGTTTCAGTTTCAGTTTCAGTTTATTTTTTCATTTCTAACAGAACAGTAATTTTGACAAGAAATCAGTATACAATTCAATATTCAATAATATAATACATTTTACATGGTTTAGAATTGTGAAATAGAAAGTATACATAAATATCCAGTACAATGGTTTTTTAAGAGATTTTTCAAGATAAGCCTGTGGAAATGGAGGGATCCACTGAAAAGCAGAGCTTGTAAAATGTGGATCCCTCAAAAAAATGACAAACATAATTTTTGTAACATGTAAATATATTGACTTGAAAGAAAAAGAAAAAATATATATACACCTGTATATATATATATATATATATATATATATATATATACATAGATTACCAAAAAGTGGCAGAATAATAATACAATTATAAATCCGTAATTTGAAAAACTTGTTACGACACTTTTATGGTTAATATTGGAAAGGTCAAAAGAGACAATGTTTAACAGGGCCTCATGGAAGACCACCATTATTGGTGATAATGAGTCACCCTGCCTAAGTATCAGAAATAAATAAATAATAAATGTATTCATGGATGAATATGGATGAATTTGAGAGAGTTGGGAAATGGGTCTGTTTTGGTTGGTTAACTAAATGCTGATAATTACGTGCCTCATGTGCATAGGTGACGATGGTTCCTTGACATGTAGTTACTTGAATCATCGGTAATTTGTTGTCCTTAATTTTTGTTTCTAATTTACAGATTTCATTCTCTATAGGTATTGATACATAACTTGGACATTTTAGGGATAATAAGATGGTACTTGTATCTAATCATTTTCTTTTTTATTACATTCATACTGATTTTTTTACATCTGTTGATAAATAGTTATGTTTAAAATATATTTGTACCATATCAAAGACAACAAGGTGCCATTTCTGTTTTCCTGTTCATTGTTTTTGTTTTGTATTTTGTATTTTTTGTTATGGTTATTGGTATATAGTACATTTACTTTATGTTGTGAATATCATGAATTACAATCACTTTTGCTGTTATTGCATTATCTTTGTTAGCATCAACTTGGGCATTAGATTTGCATGTTACATTATAGATTTATGTGCTCATTGTAATTTTTAATTAGGGGCGAGAGGGTTGTTTAAAGGTACAGTACAGCTATCTGACACTGTGACAGAGTCGCGAAAGTGGCTGATATATTTATTTGATAATTTTAGGGGAAAAAATAGAAAAAAATCTCTAATTGTCTTTATTTTGTTGTTGATTTCTGTTGTTGTTGTTGGGGTTAAAGTTATTACAAAGTTTTGGTATGGGGTCATGAATTTGATTCAAATGAACATATTGGAAGCATATATATGCATATGCATATGCATAAGCATATGAAAAATATTAAAGTTTAGTACTGATTTGTCATGAATTTACAAAGACATTAAATGGGGGGGGGTGGGGTGTCCTTTCACCTTAATTTCATCCCTTTTCCCTCTCTCCCTTCCATTTCTCTCACAAGTCCTTTCCTTCGAGGGGTGGGACAAATATGCCCCATGCACCCCCACATAGCTACACCACTGCAAAATGGTACAAGCTTACATATAATTGTCCAAGCGTTATTGATCAGCGAATGGGCATGCTTACAAATGACATTCATAGCCTAGCTGCATTTGATAGATTGGCGATAAGACCAGTGGCCTATATGCCCCCCGAGGCTTTTCTGGGCAGTACCAGCAATTGCATTATCAATCACATCACAAGGCCATTTACAATTGCAAGCGACAGATTCTTTCCATCCTTTCATTTTCATAGTTCAAGTACGCAACATCTCTCTTTGCCCATTCCCTCTTTCTGTACAAGCATGACAAGTGTTAAGTGATCAATCAAATGAAAACGCAACTCTGTGCATGGCCAGCTGAGATCATGTCCTATTCTCTCTCTCTCTTTCTTGGCTCTCTGATTGTCCCTGGGCTCCCTCCCTCTCTCTCTCTCTCTCTCTGCTTATCTGTCAGTCTCTCTGCTTGTCTGTCAGTCTCTTTCTCTCTCTCTCTCCCTCTCTGCTTGTCTGTCAGTCTCTCTCTCTCTCTGATTCTCTCTCTCTCTCTCTCTCTCTCTCTCTCTATCCCTCCCTCCCCTTCCTCCTTTCTCCCATTTCCCTTCCTCCCTTGCTTGAATATCTAAACAAGACAATATTCCAGTTACAGATGAAGGCATTACTCACAAATTGCAGGATCAAATAAACTCGTACAGAAATTATAATTAACATATCAGAAACAAAAATACAAAATATATATATAGATACTGCAAATTATGCATAAATGTTATGCATCTACCAAAAGCAAAGAATATTGCACCTTTTCATGAAAAGTTGGATAAACATTTATACACAAAACAGAAAATATGGTCCACATAAATACCAAATACCTCATAAACATCAGACACAATAGCTGTGGGTTGATGAGAATAAGTTATGATTTTTTTTTCTACAGCATATAAAAAAATGAAACATAGGGGTTTACAATTAATAAAGATCCTATCTAAACTGATTTTGTGTCTTCATCAGTTAATATATAGGGTTGACATACATGGGTTTAGTTCTGAAGTACATGTTAATATAACTTTTACATAATTGCTGAGCAAAATTATCGCATCTTGATACATTTACTCTCTGTGACCCTCATAACACGGCAAAGTTTGCAGGAGATCTGCCTGACTTTGCAGCAAATCATGATGCAAACTTTCTTGTATAGAAAATCAGCAAAATGACATGGAGGGTTACGAAGTAAGCACAAACATCAACAAATGTGTACATATTAATAACAACGTGTATTACAGAGGGGTTGCACAGTGATACTATTCTTTGTTGTGTTGAAGTACAGTTGACATATTTTTAAAATGATTTTTACTTTCTCAGTAATGAAATGGATTCATTCCATAAAAATGATTTGTAACTCAGCCAGAACTTACGAAACGGCTTCATTTATTACAACTCGCATTAAAATCCAGTGATGTTAAGCAAACTGTCTTCCTAGCTACACTAAAGTTAAAAGTATTATTGGGTGCCGGTAGATAATTACTACTATATTTTCCTTTTTTTCTTTTTCTGTCAGCCATGAAATACTTTCAAACACAAAATTACCATGAAAATATTATAGATAATGTATAATACACCCATTTAGCTCTTTAAAATAAAGAAAAATGAAGATAAATTTCCAATGAACATGTTTTGTACGATACATAGTCAAAACCGTAATTTATGGCAATGCCATGAGCACCTAGGGCACTAATCGTCCCCCAGGAGAAAAAAAATATATCTTTAGAAGACATACGAGACTTTAAAATCAAATGGTTATGCAATGAGTACTAAATATAGATGACCAATCAACCCATCACCCATCCTCCCCCCTCCCCCCCAAAAAAGGGGGAACGTTATCATTAAAAGATATGTTACTGTATGAGTCATTAAAATGGTTAACAAGCTACAGGAATGTGTTTTTGTGTACTCGCTACATATTTCAGCTTGTGGGGACACAAAGGAAAGCAGTTTGTATAGAAACATGCTAGATTCTGTGTCAGTTGTAAACTGCATTTTAAAATTTGTTTTACTTGTTTTTATTTTTGATAAACATCAGTAGGACCAGTGGTGCATAGAACCGATGGGTTGTAATTTTCCATACTTGTAGGTTTGCACAAGACTATTACAATGGTCATGGTTAAACTGAACAACAGCCTACCCCCCACCTTCTATAACCTGTGTCGTGCTAACTTCCTATTCACTATGTGAAAAGCATAGATTTTCAATCTTAACATGTAGTTGTGAATAAAGAAAATAAATTCATGTGCCACTTATTACAATATCAATTTAAACACATCACAGAAATTTACTAACTTAGAAACTTACCATTGTTTAAAGAAATATGGGAAACATTTTTACATTCAGATCAGTTAATATCTACAGTAAACACTGCACCTTCCACCCATGTTATACCAGCATCATTGAAACTGAACCAATCATTCCTTAGTGAAAAATAATAAAGAGAGAGATAGTTGACTAGTGCTAAAAACAAGATCTTAAAGAAACACCTTCAATCTGTCAAATACTAATGAATTGGTTTTGGTAGAAAAACTTGACATCAATTATCTTCAATGCAGAAACACTAATAAAAGAATACTAATGGGGTTAGCTTAGTAAAACAAACCAAACTAAATTTGAAATCCATTGTCTCATATTTTAAAAAAATAATTAAAAGATAGGCTACAAGAAATTCACGAGCTGGCAATAAATGGGTTATGCAAACTTGTTTCTATTCCAATACATAAGTTTCCAAGAAAATGATGAATTTAAATAATTAAGTACCGGTATATCATAGTGTTTGTTTTCTTCACTCCGTATATGTTTACTAGGGGAGGGGGGGGGGTGGGGAGGGGGTCCTTCACGTAATTTAGACATATTATGCAGTCCAATTTCCATGAATTAATCACCAAGAAAGGGAATAAAGTGATAAAACATGAGAGGAGAGTACTCGATGCAGTTTAGGAGAATGCCAATATAAGTCAGCAGAAACGATACAAATGGAAACTGTACGTGTAGTGACTTTGAGTTCTGTTTTTAGTACATCCACCATGAGTCCCAAGTTTGCTTGACCCCAATAAGTTTTCTTTCTTTTTTTTAAAGTTTCTTCCTTGAACATTTATTTGCATTTGGTTAAATAGTGTCAAAAATTAGCATTCTTGTATTTACAAGGCAATATATAAATAGGTACTGTAAAACAGGGTGAATAGGAACACCAGTGTTAAGTAGGAATACAAATTGGAAAACTGTTACGATCTTCAGAAATGATGCAGACCCGTTTGGGTGTTGCAAAGTTGTTTTTGAGTTTTTGAGTTTCTGATGGTATATCTCTATTATCAAATAAACATTTACTTTACTTGTACTAAAGAGAACTGTTGCTGAGCTAGCGCCATTAGCGTCCCTGGACGGTGTGTGCGCTCTAACAGTTTACACTATTATTATTATTATTATTCAAATCCCTTATCGAAGATAAATAAAACAATAAGAATGGTCTACTTCATAACTAGAAAATATTGTGTCAATTTTTTATTCCTTCTTGAGTATTCCTATTCATCCTGTTTTAAGGTAGGTATCAAAATATTTTTACATTCCAAAGATTACCTACTTACATATCCATATCACAAACACGACTTTGATTATCGCATAAAATCCTATCCAACATACATCTATATATTTTCACCTGACAGGGACATTGGAATGGGCTATCAAATATGCTTAATATTAATCTCAGACCAAATGGAAAATGATTTAATTGCACATTCATATCTTCTTTCACTTTTCTTCTTTTTCTTTTGAGGAACATACTAGGGAAAATATTGTTGATCTGGCTCGAATGAGCCCTATGATTGCTATTCCCTCTGTTTTGCTGATAAAAGTAGATCTTGCCTATATGAATATTTGTTCAGGAATAAATTGATTTATTCATATTCGGCACACAACATATTCCAATGAAAGATAACAATAAGTTGAATTGCAAATGTGCAAGGGACAGGTGATTGGCGAATCACTGATTTCTTTGAGTTCTGCCTGCAAGATCAGTTTGCCCCATTGGGTATCATTTTATTTCGCATACCACACAACTTCATATGCCCCAGACCGTGTTATCTCAGAATTGGTATTCAATACATGTAAGTTAATTTACATGTACGACAACCACTTGGGTCATTCCTCCCCATTTTCCCTCTTACTGTGACATACGGTGACACCAAATTCTTTAACTTTTATTACAAATGGGATTAAAAGGAACGGTTTTTTAGATATATATGGTTTCCTTTTCATTGTTCATGTTGATACAAATGGTTTCCACGATATCTAACTCCACAATTCAGGAATCTGCTCTAGAAATTCCATGAATGTCACACTTATATACTAAAGTATTAAATACAATATTAACATATAAGCAGTATGCTGCCCACGGGAAGAGGATAAAGGAGGTCATATAGTAGAAGGGAATGAGGGAAATGGGGTAGGTTAGGACTATAATCTTAAATGCTAGTCTTGTGGTATTTCACAGAAATTGGGGATCCTGGTCAAAATGTTTCTCTGAATTCACACTCCCCCTATCTAACGATACTATAAAGCAGGTTTGTGTATGATATATCAACAAGAACAGAACAATACCATCAAAGTATAACGTTTCAACACAAGGAATATATCTCAAGATAAGTTATAACCAGAGGCAACATCTTAAATCAAATCTGTTGAAAGCAAGATCCAAAGAAGCACTTTGGTACAAGAAAAAGCAGAAATGGTTAAACAGAAAAGAGAGCTTAATCTGTCATGGTGGATTGGGTCCACCTGATCGTCAATAGCCTAGTCCATCTGAGATAAGAAATCACACCAGTTGAGTTATATCTCTTAGATGTCATTTCTCTGTCATGGAAAGCTGGAGTATCATTTGCAGCTCCTCATCCTCCTCCTGCCTCCTCTTGTCTGCCTCCAGCCTCTCCCTCTCCGACAGCTCCAGCGCAAGCCTCAGCTCGTCGTCCCTGCTGCTGGAGAACTCACAGCCGACTGGGGTGGGACGGGCGGGTAGCGGCGAGGTAGTGATGGAGGGTTTGGTGGGGGTGGCGTTGGTCCCCGCCGGGGGTAGATTGGGAGGTAGAGTGGCCCCGGTGTGATTTGATGAGGCGTGGGAAGGCGATGATGTTTGGTCCCCTGATGCGTTGTTGCTCTCGTCCGTCTGGGAGAGTAGGAGGCTTTCTTGAATGGCCCTGTGGTGAAGATGTGAACAAAATGGAAGCAAAGGTGAAGCATCTTTCCATCAAAGATTAAACAAGTGTGCTAAATATTCTATTAATTATACTACATAGTGCCATCTTATCTTCTTTGGGACACAAGAAATATCAACTGAAATAGGAAAAGCATATTCTAATAAAATGATTGGTGAATGATAAAAAGAGCATCAGGCGAATAAACAGTTTAAGATATGAAGTAGAAAATTAAAAATTCTTTCCCTCTGTCAAATATAGCTCAAATCAACAAGCAAGTTTCTGCATACATGGAAAAGATCTTCAAAGAATCAAGAAATCAATGTTGGCAGACCAAAACTTGATTTTCAAGATAGGTCTCCAAGGGCAAAAATTAATTGTAAAAGATGCACATTATACAAACAACAACACACAGAAAACCTAATATCATTTACCTTTCTAAGAGTTTGTCTTCAATAGATTGAAGGTTTTCTGTTTCACCAAGAGCATCAATAAAACCAACCTGTAAGGAAAGATGGAAATAAAATCATTAGAGTACATCATCATCATCATTAATAATAATAATAATAACATATGAGATTTATAAGGGGCCGAATCCACTTGAAATCAAAAGCTCAAGGCGCACTTGTGAAAAAAAGAAGAAAAAAAGAGTCATCACATAAAAGCATCTGCATTATAAATAAAGGAACAGAAGTAAGATAGAACATACAAACATGACAGAACAATAAATTATATGATCATCATCATCATCAATGGTAATTTCTCCAAAGGCGGGTTTAGTGACCCGATCATCTTCTCAGATAACAGTCTCTCCAACTAAAAGTACACTATTCGTAAATATCTAAATTTACTGGAGTTAATAAAATGATCTTCTCTTTCTTTCCATGTGTAATACTTTTTAAGATAGACTTAACTGGCAAATTGTATCCACCCCTGACCACGCTACAAAGCTCCATCAACTTCTTGTAAATTTGAGGGGTCTTAAAAATAATCCAGAGTCAAGCACCCTACAATACAGGCAGTAACAGTTATACATGTATTAGGAAAATGAATTTTAAAATTCCTATAATTAGACTAACCTCATCTTGATTGTTGGTCTGTTGTTCTAGTAAACTCTGCTGTATAGCTAACTGCAGAAGCTCGTCTTCACCATACCTCACCTGACTCTCCCCAGATCTATACTTGGAATAATCTAAAGAGACAAGTAGAATGACAATAATATCAGGATATATGCAGAAAATCTCTCAAAGTGAGCAACCTACCCAGCTTTGTTACATTAAAGCTAATCTTGAGCTCTGGTATGGGAATCGTATGTCGAGAGAACATGGCCATAATTCATTCTGGATTGTTTATCCTGCAGTAGATTGATTGTTTGAACCAGTAAAATAAAAAGAAAACTCACAACTTGCTGGAAATCATCTTCAATAAAAACCACAACTCTCATTTGCACATAGTGACCTGTGTTAAGCACACGGTGTCGGGCCTACTTACCTTGATTTCCTTATCTTTCTATGCTCATTACTCGGCCCCTATACATTTTCTACCAAAATCGTTGGGCACATGTCATTTATTTGTAATCTTGAACATTCAGTGTAAGTTTTGTTGGATTCTGTGAGAATTTATTTTCTATCATTATCAGAACTCAAGCTTATCTTAAACATGAACACATGATAATACAAATACATCTGACACATGGGCACCATTTTATGAAGAGTTGCAATTTATATCAATTGCATCTCCTATCTCATTAGTAGAGGGTTGAGATTGATATCAATTGAAAAATCATCTGTAACTAATCGCATCTCTTTTATAAGACGGGCCAAGATCATTGAATGATACATCGTTTTATCAGTACTGTTGTTTCCTCACTTTTTCTCATATCCAGTTTAATTTGGAAAATGATTCAAACCCAACTGAACAGCTAATGAATCAATATTTATCTGTACAAATAAAGTTAGGTTCAAATAATTTGGTCCGTGAAATGAGTACACTCTGGCCTCTATTAAAGGGCAAGTCCAGCCCATTTGCAAGTTGATCGCTATTTTGCATGTAGCCTTTTTTATACATATATATCACTATTCATGAAATTATGCCAAACTTTAACATTCCATACCTTTCTTATTTCTCGTCATATTTTGATGATACTTTCACTGTTTTGTTTGTTTAAGTTTTTTTCTATTTATTCAATTCAACTTGCACATGGGTCGGACTTGCCATATATGGACAGATATCCCTTCTTACCATTCATTTACATTTAAAATAGGTTTTACCTTGCAGCAGCAGTTCTTTAAGAAGTTTATTGTGTAATAATAATAATATGGATATTTATATAGCGCCGGTATTCGCCAGGCTCTGAGGCTCATGGCGCTGTACATATTACACTCACAAACATATCACTTTCTTAACTTAAATACGGGTAAACTAAAACAACACAAAGTTTTACACCAAAATTATAATTGTCATAATTAAATAGCACTGTTTAGAAAGAGATAGGTTTTCAGAGCAACTTTGAAAACATGGGGGGCTGTTAAGCTATGAATACTAAGTGATAGCTTATTCCAAAGGGACCGACCAGTCTGAGAAAAGGCTCTATCCCCCTAGGAACTGCGCATCTTAGGGACAACTAATAAGGAGGATTGAGATGAACAAAGACGTCTTGTAGGCTTAAACTTAACAATCAACTTCATATTGTAGGAAGGAGCAGAGTCCTACAAGGAACGAAAAACTAGCAACAACAACTTAAAAATGATTCGGTCACATACCGGGAGCCAGTGAGGAGTTTTGAGAATGGGGATGATGTGAGTTCTACGAGAAGAAAGTGTGACAATGCGTGCAGCAGTATTATGTAGCGCGTGAATGAGTCTTTTGGTTTGATAACATTCCCTGACCTTACCTGCGGGTATATCAAAGACATGTGGGTCCACGACACAGATGGTGGCTGGAGGAAGCGGCTTTGAAGAAGCTCCTTCCTCTAAGAAATCCTCACTCACTGCTGGTGGGGGCTCCTCAGACAAAATCTCGATGACCTCATTGGATACGCCCGTCACAGGTTCCCTCTTGGCATACAGGTTACCGAAGGTCACGCTTGCATTGATTACATGGAAGAGAGGGATCTCTGTTGGTACAATGGAAAAGTCATTTCTTTAATGAAACAAATTAAGTTTTGCAACCATAGTAGCTGTATTTTCTTTATAAATTTGAAATGGGACAGAAAAAGTTCATCAAAAAAATAAATGACATGCATTGCATTTGTTTTGCTGAAAACAGGCCATTGCATTCTCCACATTTAAATACAACCAAGAGACAGTGTCCTTCCTTTTCAATGTAATAAAGAATTCACATTGAATACTTTGACGTTGACAAAACAGAATATTATTACAGTCAAACATGAAATCAAGTAAATAATCATTATCGTATCATTCTCTTGGCAATGAAATCAAGTAAATAATCATTTTTATATCATTCTGTCGGCAATGAAATCAAGTAAATAATCATTTTCCGACGGAAAGAAAGAAATGATTGAAGAAAATGAACGCCAATATCACCGGCGCTTGGGAAAGAAAAAGAGAGACAGATCGCGGGAGAGAGAGAAGTGAAAACAATTAAATATCTTTTGATTTCTAAAGCGCTTTCTTTTAATCATTCCGGCACGCATTATTAAGAACTGCAAGGTAGTCCCGCTGCCGATCTCGCCTTAATAGATGGCCCATTCAGGGAGCATTCCAGAATGCTACCAGAATGCTACCCATTCCAACACCATTCTGGAAGTAGCAAGGCGTTAAGTATCGCATTCCAGCTTGTGGCCGGAATGGGGATTAACAGAACAATGGATTCTGAGGGGGCATTCTGGCGGCATTCCGAATGCCAGTTGAATTAATCCGTTGGGCCTTAGCGACCACATGTCTATAGAGACTACTTTTTTTCCCCTTGAATCTGGTTTCTCATTGAAACCTGTAATGAAGCTACGAACCTGTACATAAGACCACCAACCTATAAAGATCACTATCACTTTTCATATTTCCCTAAAGCAGTCCTTATGTACACGTTTCACTGTATAACATAAACAGCAGTATATCAAAGCACATCATTTTTCATTTATCCCTCCAAGTCCCCGATGCAACATTAACAAATCCAGCTTGTTTAGCTCTCTTCACTAGACTCATTCCCTATTTGTATTGGTTACAATTACTATTTGTTTCTCTTGTCTCTTCTCTCTATACATATTCATTTCACATCATTTGCATATTCATTTCCTCTATTCATCTCCTCCACATACCAACTCTTAAAACAGGTGGTATTTTCTCCTCTCATTCTTTATTCATGAATGCTTTACATATTTCCACTTCTTACTTATCATTGGTTCTCTTTTCCTTTTCCTTATGAATGTTCAGTTTTATTCTTAAATCCTATTTTGCTATTGGTTGATAATGTATTTTCATTTGAATATATTTTTGCATGTTGCACATGGCCAGCATGCTATAATAAAACACATGCAGACCTGCACTGGACTTTATCTGAGACAGTCGTTTTGATTTAGGGCTCTGTTACTTTTATTTTAGTGACTTAGGAGAGAGGATTGATTTGAGTTTGGCAGTGGTTTTGGGTGATTGGTGTTTTAAATATAAATTGGTGAGAGGGTTATTTTATTAGTTTACACTATGAACTAGTATTACTATGAATTTCAAAAGGAAACCATTAGGTACATGCAGTAGTGGGAACATGTACATAATCTCATCCATATAATGAGTGGAATGGTGATTTAAAATCAATCAAGTATCTACTTTTCTTTGATCCATTGGTGGTACAGGTAACTTTTTTGTACAGACCATAAAAAACAAAAATCTTCCTCTTTTTTTTTGGTCCTTCACTATCTGCAAATAGTAAACCCAAAACCCTTACCAATCTTGACAGGAAATCCAGCAGGCAGCTGCAGGGTGATGAAGTCCCTGAGCTTGGCGAAGTGGGCATTGCTGATAGCCATCAGGTCTATGATGGGCAGGACTTGCTCCTGGAGTGACAGAGGGTGGTTCTCTGACAGCCAGAGGGTGGCCCGGAACTTCTGCACCTTGGTGGTGACCTCCCTGGGGCGGCCGATGTCCCGCCCCTCTAGGGGTATCATCTCGTTGAAGTACTCTTCGGGCTTGATGTCGGTGGGGTTGGTGAGGGTACCGGACTGGGTCACATCAAGCTGTGAAGGATAGAAGAGAGAAAAAGAGAGATGGGGAATTGTGACAACATGCTATTGGTAATCGTTACCTGTAAATTGACAATGCGGTACATTGCAGAAAATAATGGCTATTCCTGGCAAATGAAGATGACTTCAAATAGACTTCTGAGTCTTCTCTATAATTTCAAAATTGACAGAAGACCACTCTTTTACAAAATATACCGTAGTACTATAGAAAAAGGAAGAAGTGAGGTACTGCACTAATGTGTAGGTGAGACATGTTAATGTTTCGTGGAATATGGTTTAACACTCTACAGGGCACATTGTAGTACAATGAAACAAGCAAAATAGCTTTGATAATTCACAGCATGGAACCTTCAGGCTTTTCGGCAAATAAACATGTCATGGAAAAAGCAATATGTTGCATTCTACTTCTTTGTCTTTCTGTATTCTAAACAGTAAATTTATTTCAAAAAATGTCTCCCTTCATCAAAGGTTATATTGTGTGTTGAAAGACAGAAGGGCACTGTCTGTATTGAACAATTTGACTGTTCACATCTTTCCGCTCTCAGCAGACAAATTGGAATAGCCTGTGTAGATACAGTGAAACCTGTCTATAAAGACCACCCAAGGGAGACAAGAAAAGTGGTCTTTGTAGACAGGTGGTCTTTGTAGACAGGTTCCTTGAGTACATGTGCATGTTTCAATGAGAAACCATTTTCAAGGGAAACAAAAAATGTGGTCTTTGTAGACAGGTGGTCTTTGTACACAGGTGGTCACTAAAGCAGGTTGGGTTGGACTACAAAGAAAGGAGGCCTACCATGGAGTCTAAAGAATATACATGTCTCGACATTCCTAGTCTCTTTTAGAATTCCACTGAATTCAAAACCACAACAGACAATGAACGAAGGAGAATACTGATAACACACATGAACAGGTGGTTATTGATATCTTCTTCTTCGTTTGGTGCTATAATGGCAATTAGTCAACTTTGACTATTGTTGCCAATTTCGTCGCATCTGTATTTTCCTCTCTTTCTCTTAATGTCTTGGTAAAATTACTTTTTTCCAATCTCACTTCAATATAATATTCAGTCATAGTCTACCTATTTTTATGTAATAAAAAAGAATAATAATTCAAATTAAACCACAATCCGCATGATCATTATGGTATGAATGAAAAACACATACCCCTGCACCTCCTACTTCTTGTTCTTGTTTCTCTACTACACCTAGTAATGACTGGAGAGGGGATGCGAATGCAGGCCCATCAGCTGAAAGATAGAATATAGTACAAGAAATATGATGATTAAAATAATGATAACTACAATAACTTACACTAATGAATGGGTTTCACTCACTTTTATATTTCAAAGGATAAACCCTTAGGCCCGAATTCCGCACAAAGGAGGTTTTAATTTAACCCATGGTTTAAATCTTCATTTACATAACCCATGGTCTAAAATTAGCGCAAAATAAGCGTGACACAGTCAGAGGTCCAATATTAGAAACCTGCAAGGCAAGGTACGCTTATTTTGCGCTAATTTTTAAACCATGGGTTATGTATATGAGGGTTTAAACAATGGGTTAAGTTAAACCTCCTTTGTAAATTTGGGCCATAGAAATTCTTTGAAAATTTTAGTTTATAGGGCTAGCTGCACTTGAGGTTATTCATTTTTATTACCATTAATTATGAAGTCTGTACATAAATAATCATTCAATCTCGTAAACAGTGCACTTAGAAAACATGACAAGGACCTTTTGTAAAAAATATTCAGATTTCTAATAAATTCACTTTGTTTTATCATTTTATTATAGCCCATAAAAGTTTGTATCAATACTCACTGCATCATATCACTTTAAACACCATGTAGTTTTTCTACATTGAATGAAACCACAAGTCAAGTCACATTTTACAAAATAAGACGATTGTTATTATGTTTAATATACCTTTGACTTTATCCTTGTCTTCTTTGGTGAGATGTTCTGTTCTGTTTTTTGTGACGAGTTGTACATTGTTTGCAGTGAATACTTTACATTCGTAGTCATTGATTGCCTCAACTTTGTCATGCCTCCAGCCCCAAATACCTGCCTTTGTTCTAAGATGAAATTAATAGAGATGGTACATGATAAAACGTGTTAATCCATAGTCTAAAGGAACTAGCGGTTCCTATATTAAGCTTAGGGGGACAAAATGAGAGCATTCAGAAGTGAGCAAATTAAGAGTAGGTTGAAGAAATAAATTGCCCACCAACTACTACAACAACAACAAAACAATGTTTTTTATCCCATATTTTGAAAACCGTAATGATTTTGGGTGATCAATGTCATTCATTGACATACATCTTCAGATCTAGAGCATGTTTGCTCACCTATTTTGTTTTTGAAAAACACAAAAATAAACTTGGCTGAATATGAACCACTGAACTTAGTCATAACTCACAGTGTCAGTTCATTAATTATTTTCTCATAAATGAATGAACACTTACATTAAACTTTCAAAAATATCTATAAAGCAATAAATTCTAACATACCAGTATATCACGTTTAATCTCAAGTTTTGACTGAATGATTCTAAAGATCAACAAATCTGTGGGATGTATGAAAATGTTTGTCTCAATAATTTTTCATTCATTCCACATTCCTGGATGAAAATGGAAGAAACAGAACCAGAATTTTCACCTCACCAGCTACAAAGGCATTACCAGTAAGTCAGTAACTCATATACCTGGCATGATCATAATGATAAGAAGGAGGCCTACCTTGTGAATTCTATTTTCTCTGTATCTATATACGTGTTGGAGACGGGCGAGGTGAGTCTTTGGGCTACGGCATTCTCTGAAGGCTGCATCCTGGAGATGTCATGATGTGCTTGGAGCTCTAATGTCTCAGAGTAAACTACCTTTGCATCATGGTCTATCTCCATGAACTCAAACTGGTTACGATCTGTACACAGACATGGATGATCAAAGAAATTTGAGAAGCGTATCAAAGAGTTTTCTTCTGATTGCGCAGTCAACAAGAACTGCTATGAATACGCCTTCATACCTCGTACATTAACACCCTAGAATAATCTACCTGACCACATGAAATAAATTCTTGACAAGGATAAGTTGAAAATTGAAGTCCAATACCATATTTCTGAGCAGTATAAAAAAATTATAAGCCAAATATCTCTTTCTGCACAAAGACCAACAGCACACCCTACCCTGCCCCCTTTTGACCCCTTTTAGGTGTATTGGGCAGAACCTGCATGAAGGAAATTAAAGAGGTATACTTATATTGAATAGGAAATACAATCATTGTGAGAAGTTGTGTAAGTTATACAAATGTCAAACACATACTATAATTGTTGTGAGGATAAATGTATATTTCCTTAAAATGCAGACAGATATTCTTGAACAGTGCCATCAAGATCCACGTGTCACTCTCCATATTAAAGTTTATACTCGTTTACATTTAAAGACTACATATGATCTATTTTCAAAAAGAAAACTTAATTTGACAAAGATTTCATGTACTATTCATGATGATAAACAAGTCAAACTATCAATAGAAAAATCTTGGATTTGGTTGTTTAACCATTTAAAACAAATAGATTTTACTTTCAAATTGAAAAAGCACCCAATGCTTAAGAAATAACCATCAGTTAGATCATATAGGATTCTATCTATTGCAAAATTGAGGAGATGAATATAACTGAAATTATCAGACAAGAATGCATTGCAAGTTTATACATCCATGATAAAAAAGAAATTATCATTTTATCTCTTATTGTCTCTGGCATAACAACCACCAGAGCACATTAACAGATTTCACACTACCCAAAAACAAAGAAATTTAAAGATAAATCTGTGGGATACTGAAACTGTCTCATCTGAAGGACAAATCCACTTAAAACTTAAATCACAAAGAACATCTTAAAGGGGATACTTGAGTCAAAACCAAAATGAATTATATTCACTCTTAAAGACAGCAGTTTCCTGTATGGAGAGGTACTCGATCTTTCTGAGTCATTATCTCTTTCATTACGTTACTCAAATTCTATTTTTGTTGATGTTTTTAAGAAAACCTCTCCACAAGATATAAAATCATTCAACATTTCTGAAAAAATATTTTGAGAAACAAAGTAAAAGCTGTACAGATAACAAGCCTATACAGAAACAGTGTGAATGAATGTCATTGTAATAATACTATCCAATATATATTATACACAGTGAGGTTATAAGAAGCACTCAATGGACTCATAATGTACGCTTAACTGCAAAAAGGTGCCTGTTACCCCTTTCAAATGAACTTTGATATAATTTTATGAATGATTAAGTTGTACAAATACAAGTAAAATGTGGAAAATAAAAAAAAACATTTGAATGTTAAACAAGCCAATTAAAGGAGAACTAACCCAAAAGAATAATTGTTGGTATTCTGAAAAACGAGATGAATTCCTGCCTTTTGATGTAGGCCTACAATAAATCTTATACTATACAGTGCGTCCCAGACAAAACGAAACCGAGAATTATCATAACTTAATCACAATTATAATTAATAAATGACACATATTTGTAAAGCTTAGATCCTCCTCTTTCATTTGATGCAACTCATATGATGCATATTTCACGCATGAGTGATTACAAACAATTTGAAGAAAGGGTACCAAAAAGTCATTTGGCGAACAGTATCTGAATTTCAAAGAGAAAATCACATTTCTCGAGAGTTCATTTTCTGCACTTTCATATGACACCTCAATCAGGAAAAATGAGCAAGGAATAACAAAGTTCTGTTTGTTTAAAAATACTAAAATATAGTGGTTGAAAAATCTATTTCATGTATGTGAAACCTTCACCCCCGAACAGCACCAACTTATTTATGCAATTTGCGTTCTGGCAATTGGAGTACAAAGGATAATAGCTGGTGAATGAAATGCTTCAACACCACAAACATCTGGAAAGGAAGCATCCATAAATTTGACTAAATTTAGTTCATAAACGACTCCGCATAGTACATGTCATGCAATCAAGAAAATGGCGATGCCCATGTCTTGCTGAGAAACTGTACTTTATTCTTGCTTTATGCCTTTCTCATACCCTTGGTGGGGAATCTTGTAGATTGATGGGCAAGAATGCAATAAATCTCTCAGTTTGGGGTTAGTTCTCCTTTAAAGCCCAAGTTCACTCCGATTTTCAAAAATTATAACATGTTGTAAATAAATCAAAGGTTAAAACTGCCAAATATCACGGGCGTACTTCAATCAGGTGATTTTTAAGAGCGATTTATGTTTCGGTATTTCGAGCAAAACATTTATATTGCTGTACGGATGTGACGTATGCTCCTCACAACGAAAGTGCCAGCGGTATACATTCTGACAATAGGCTATTTTCGTAATGTAACCAAATTTAATGCATACGTCTTTGTGAAGTGCCTCTATACAAACTATTTCATTCACCTGATAAGAATAATAGTGTTTCATTATTCTTATCAGGTGAATGAAATAGTTTGTATCGAGGCACTTCACAAAGACGTATGCATTAAATTTGGTTACATTACGAATCTGTGTTGTGAGGACCCTACGTCACAACCGACTCGCTCATTAACTTGTTTTTTGCTCATTAAAAAAAATTATTAAAAATAAATCTGAGCACCATTTTCCAAAACCAAGTTATATTTGGGCTTTTTAGATTTTTGTCTATCTAATCAGCTCAACTTTTCAGTGGAGTGGACTTGTACTTTAAGGCCACCAATTGGAAATTGAAGAAAAAAAGGGGCCAATGAAGTTATATAATTTTTTTTGACAGGTTCTGCACTCTGCAGCATATATATCTTCCTTTAGGAAGACAATATAGATGACCACTAGACAGGTAGCCTTTAAAGAGAGATGGTCACGAAAGGCTTGTTCACACATGGTGTGGTAAACCACCGCAAAAAAGCCACTGCAGGGCAACAAAGGACGTGTACATATTCACTGAGCTCTGTGTTATAAGATACAGAAATGTAAAGCATATAACAACTTTATGTCATTTTAAAAAAAAATGCTGCGGTTTTGCCGCGGCATATCGGAACGAGCCTTTAGACAGGTTGGACTGTACTCACCTTCATTCTTAAAGACGTAACTCCTGCTCCCTCTGACCCAGTTCATGTTATCAAAACCAATGAGGGTTGTATCGATCCTGACGTTAGGACCGCTCTTCCATACACGATAAGTATCACTGGGACACATCCTGGACATTAGAGGCACTGCAATCAAAACAAATTTACAATTCATGATTTAATACAATAAAAATTGTTGCTATGTTGGTCAAACTTTCATCCACAATAAGCATCATGACAACAGTATCTAATGTATCATTTCACCTCTTGAACATAGAGAAGGGATTTTGAAAAGAAACTGCAATCAAGGATATGAGCTCACAATTCAAAATACAATCAAATTTCCAGAGATACTACAGTTATCATGTACAGTGTACAGTATTTTGTCAATGATTTAGGTGACTCTCACACCTACCTGCAACATACTCAGATATAAGTCTTCATGTTTTGCATGCAGTATTGTCATTTACTTTCAAATTCAATACATTTTACTCAACATCTATTGTTTTTCTTAAAGTACCTACACGAAGAATCAAAAGTGTTTTGAATTGATGCAAAACTCATATCATTGCGAAGGGGAAGCCTTACTGATCAACTACAACAACTCCCCTTTTCAAAATATGTTTGGGGCCCGCAGTAATCAACTCTCAAAAATGTTAGTTTTGAGATCCAGATTTTCTGCCTTCAGCGGTCCTTTGTAGAGCGTCAATATTTGTGACGTCACATACGGGACACGGTTAGCCACGAAGCATCTGGCTGCAGACTGCTATACGCGCGCATATGATAATACATTGTAGATACACGCGACTCTGTAAAATTTCGAAGCATAATCTTGAGGTCAAAATGTCGGCTGTAGAAGAGGAAATTGAGCTATTAAATATGGACACTGACATCAGTGAAGAAAGTGATTCCGTCGACAGTGATGATATGATGATGCTGGGGAGGTAGGATAACTTGAAGGAGAAGAAGGAGAAGAGGAAGAACTCGGCGATGATGGTAGAGGTCAAATGCATGCCGCGAGCCTATCAGCACGAACCAGAGCCGCTGCAGCCGGTGGCCGTGGGAGAGCAAGGGCTAGCGATACCTGCTCCAGGTGACGGTGTTGGCTAGCTTTCGGGAAAACAGAGATATTACTCGTCTCGACCCAAGAAATAAGGATAATTGGTGAGTTTCAAAGAAATATGTTGACATACCTAGACCCCTACATATATAAATGTTCTTCTCTCGTTTGAAGCTGGTATATTTTTTGCTTGTTTGTGTGTTTGTTTCTTTACACTTGGTCCTTGTTTGGCCCTTGCCTTGCAGTTGCACTGCCCTTGGCCTTCCGTCGCTCCACCGCTTCTCCCGGAGCTACACCATACATGTCAACTGCTTGCCAATGTCATGCTTGTTGCACCATTGTAATATTCTATTGTAATTTGTATGGTTTAATTTTGTTTGCCAAATTGTCAGCTATATACACCAGATTTTGATGATGGTGCTAGCTGCTCCAGCTGGCTGAGGGCTGTTGTTCATCATGTTATAGTTAGCCCGACCAGATCAGACGCCAGCTACAACGCTGTGTATAGTCTATAGTCTTATTTGTAAATACATGTAGTTATAAGATCCAGTAGGCAGTACAGTGACCAGTATCATATGATGAAAAGTGGGCCCCATATATAGATTCTTATCTACCGGTAAATATCCATAAACACGTGCATTTATTCCAGTTTGTTTTGTTTTTGTTTTAGGTGCCAATGTGGTCATTGCCAAATACTTCCGACATTTTCTGTTGGAGATTGCCTCTGTTGCAGAGAAATTCCGGAGGTTGCGACAGAAGGGGAAGCAAGTGGCGTTGAGTGCATCACTCAAGCTCGAGATTTTCATCCTGCAATTGTCAACCCTGCAACATTGTACATTGCATGGCAGCATTTTACAGAGAAGTGGCGAAAGCAGGCAAGAGCCTTTGGTGCTCGAAATAATGAGTAAGTCAATAAAAATGTCAGGTCTTGAGTATGTAAATTCATGATTGTGTGTGTATGCGAAATTTGGTTTTTACAGACGTGTATCAATCAGGTATGATTATTTTTACATATAAGATTTTTTATTTTTATTTAATTGGGGGAGGGGGGACACACATTTTGATTATAAAATGAGTGGTATAAATCATTACTCATAAATTATTGACAACCCGATTTATATAATAATAATAATAATAGCTCACATTTATAATGCGCCTAATAGTAATAACGGTGCCGCACATATTATTGCCCGGTCATATGTCGGGTAACAGTTATTCATGCGAATGAAGTCTACCCACTATCCGCCCTATGCCCTTTGCACAAAATTTATTTTAAAATAATGATTATCTTTATTATAATAAAGATAATCATTATTTTAAAGAAGAAGTTTATGTTACAAATATGAGGAATATTGAAAATTCTTATTTTATTATTGCTTTTTTACCATTCCTTGAAATGCAGGAAATACCGATATGTTGCGTACCAACAATTTGTGCGCTGGTGTTGGGGTGTCTTGGACAAAGACATCCGAGTCCAGCTCCCTCCGTGTCCAGGCCATCATCAAGAACACTTACCCAGACGCTGGAAACAATTATCGAGGTACCGTGCTAAGACGGCTAGATAACATCTGATTGATGGATGGATTCGACATTTCATTTCCCTCTTTAGGAAATGATCTAATTTTCTGTTATATTTTTGTTACATTCACGTCTTGTCTTGGTTCTTTATTTTCTTCTAGCAATACTATAATTGTGTTCTTGAGGCTGTATTTACATGTATGTATTGGTATCTTTTGCACGTTTTAACTCTAAATGCCTATCACACAACGAATGCTATGTATTTGACACAATGATTCCCGAGTCATAACTTACTTCTTACTCAAGTAGTTTCAGTATGCCTTTTGGAAGTGTTCTTTGTCTTCTTTCTGTGCTTTGATTTATTTGTTGTATTTTTTTTCATTACTTTTTAATTTTTTTAAATTTGTTATATTTTGTAATGTTATTTAATTTTTATTTCAATTATATTTATGTAAAAATAATTATTCTTTTTTTTAGTTTTATCATATTTCATTTTATTCTATGTATTATTAATTTATTTATTTGGTGGGGGGCAGGGGGTAAATGTCTCCAGACTGAATGAAGACCTTTATGAAATTGTTCTCAATGCTTGCTTGAAGACTTGCCACATGCTCACTCTCCTCATGTAAATACTATGTGATCTCTGATCTTTGAACAAACATTAATATGTCAATATATTCTAAAATGTTGGTGATTGTACTTGTGCAATAATCACAAAGGGTAGAAAATATGTTCATTCACGGCAACTGGTATTATTGTTATAATAGTGTAAATAAGACATTGTTATTTTTTTGCATTAAAATTATACACATAAAAGTGAAATATTAATTATTCATTGTCTTCGACTATAGTAGTGGTAATGGTTGCTGCAGATGGATGTGTTGCAGTTGGGAATTGTAGATGCTGTGTTGGTGATGATGACAGTGAATATGTTGTTAACTTGACAATGATATTGGTAGGGTTCGATTGGGGAACTTTAGATGCTTATTGCGTTGACAATATTGACAGGGCAGGACAAGGGGGATTAGGGTATTGATATTGATGATGGTGATAATGATGATGATGATAATGATGATGGTGATAATGATGATGGTGATAATGATGATGATGATGATGATGGTAATGATGATGGTGATACTGATGATGGTGATAATGATGGTGATAATGAATATGATGGTGATGATAATTGTGATGATGGTGATGAGGCAATAGCGGCGATGGTGATGGAGGGCAAGGGTTGGGTTGCAGCGTCGGTGATGTGATTGGTTGTGCATGATCAAGATGATTCACTGGAGACACTGCTGATGATTGTAAATGGTCAGATCCTATATAACCACACACACACACAAAATCCAATCGTCGTTATCAACAACCTAAACTGACCATGACCAATGAAGTACTATTCAGGTTATTTGCCATGGTCTAAGTCTAATATGCAGAAATCAGTAAGTGCTTATCATGTCAAATATGACCAGAATAGATGAATTCGGTTTCAGACCACTGTAGTATATGTCGGCCAGAACTGGGGGGCTTCCAAATAATAAGAAAAGAGGAGTCCATGGCTTATGTAATGAGTCAGGTGGGTTGAGATTTCGATGCTTTTGTTAGGCATGCTTGAAGCCCCCCAGTTTGAAATCGGCATAAAAACAGTACCTGAACCGAATTAGTTTATACCTTTTATCTCAGATTTTTCCCAATCAGAGCATCTACTCATCGTACATCATCATCATAATCGCATTAAAAACATTCCTGCTAGAGGGTCCTCATTTTGTGGTTTGGCCCAGTAACTTTTGATGGAGAGCCCTAGCTAACAATCATACCAAATTATATGAGCAGAAAAAGAGAGGGGGGGTCTTTTCACATATAGGCCTACTGTGCCAATTTTTATTCCATCAGTTTCATTCTGATTTTTTTTTAAAGCACTAAAATCCTTAAATTGGCAATGCGATAATTAAAAATCACTGTTTTTCCATGCCAATGTGCAACTTTTCAACTTCAAAACATAAATGTTGACTGGCTGAGCTCAGCTGGAGAGGGTCGATGCACTAGCCCCTGTACCTTGTAGAGTAGGCAACGAAACGTGCAACATCAGCTCCCCGGAGTGACTCCGGCAAGTGCGGAGTCGCTCCAGGGAGCTCATGTCGCACAGGCCCCGCTATAGCTGGAGTTGTCAAACACGTAAATCTATTCTACTAGTAAGTCTGAACTTATTCTTAACCACGTTTATAGCCTATAATTCCTTCATAAAGAGTACAATAATACCGCAAATGTTTTCTATAACGTTTCAAGATGACACACTCCTGAATGAAATGTAAAATGATGCGAAAGAGCTACAAAATAGTGAGTGGCAAATTGCCGTAGATACATGGGTGAACGAGTGCAAGTCTATCTACAGTAGCTGGCTGTGTTTGCCCAGTATGTGACGTCACAATTCAGAGCTCGCTACGCTCGTGTGCATGGCTTACGTTGCGGGGCGTTCAGGGGACCGAGAAAGGCCTTGAAAAATCGCATTTTACGCCTTTTCATGATATCTTTATGATTTCTCAGCAAATTATTCGTGTTTTTCAAGAGAAATTCTTTCCATCCATATGTGATTTGTTCTAATTATCAGTTGTAGTGAATTTTCTTCGTGTAGCTCCTTTAACATCATTTTGTCAAAAGAATTGATCATTTTCAATGAAATACAAAAGAATGACAGAGAAATTGGAGCTTTGAAAACCTACGCTAGGTACATGTACAATGTATGAAACAACATCGTTTTTTATCATTATATTATTATCATTATTATTATTATTATTATTGTTTTTCTTAACATCATTTTGTCAAAAGAATTGGTCATTTTCAATGAAATACAATAGAATGACAGAGATATTGGAGCTTTGAAAACCTACGCTAGGTATGAAACTTTCAATAGTTTTCTCATATTTCAGTTTGCTACATTGAAAATCAGTACGGAATGTACTCAACATTTGGTCTGGTATTTCAGCAGCAATGACAACAATTTTGTGATGGTACAGAACATTTATGTATTTAATGATATTTACACCTATATTGCTAGCATCTAGCAGACATATCATGAAAATAGTGTTTCCCAATTAAGAGTATTAAACATTTAAAAATAAGACTTACATGTATGCAGTGACTTATGTCCTAAATTGAGTGGAATCCCTATAGACATTAAGTCTTCTTTAGGACTAAAATACCACTGAGCTTAAAGAAAACCACAAAACAAAAATGCTAAAAAAAATGAAAACATGCAAAGATTTATTAATTATAAAAAGTACATCAATAGTTTGTTTGCCTGCATACAAAACTGGTAATCTTTCTACACACTTCGTGACAGGCTGCATAGCCCTTGGAAGGTTAACAATAGAAGAAGAAAACAAAAATCTTACCCCAGCTGGTGAATTCCCATCTCATCTCAACGTAGAAGTCTGGGGCTTGACTGAGCTTTTCTAGAAGTTCAGGTATCCCTCCTATGCGGGCTGTGGCTCTCTGGTGATCCCTATGCTGGAGGATCAGTTGGACTAGTTCAGGATCCCCCGTACTTGTGGCTTCCTGGATCACTGAGGGTACAACAAGTTAACAAAAGATATGAGTATTCAATAAATCTCATTTAAAGGATTCTATATATACACAAGGGTCATTCCATGTCAAATCACCCAAAAAATCTGAAAATCTTAACCCGACCATTTTTGATTTTGATGAAACTTAGTGTACTTGTTGAGTGTGATCTCACAGCACCAAATCTCAAATTTTAGGTCAATCGGGTGAGGGTTTGGGAGATACCGCCCACCAAATTTTGAGATTTTTGCAAAAATGGGGTGGCAGGCCTACCTTTGAACCCTTGTATCTCGGGAACTAATGGGTCAATCTTCACAAAATTGGTATTGTTGGAAAGGGTATTCAATAAGGATTCCAAATCTGCCATCATTTTGAAGATTGATACATGTTGGGGTACTTTGACCTCTTGACCTAAGATTTGACCTTGAAATTGACCTTGTGGATCACGTGACCTTGACAACATTTTTCATGAAATGTAATCTCTGACATGTTCACTAAAACATATAAAAGTTTCAGAGATATAATATTTTTGTTTAGGAGCAATAAGGATTGAAAGCATCCATACTCACAGATATTCACAATAAACCCTATTATAATGTATACAATACATGCAATATGCACTGTACAACATACATCTTCCACATGCTTTTTGTTCTAGTCATATCCATCCTAAATGTCAGCAGTACTTAAATAGAAATATAATGAGAAGTTCATATAGGCCTAAAGGGTTAACAGGATGTATGGCTTCAGGCCTCTGAGTCGGTTCTAGGACAATTACCCCTGGAAAATTACCCCCTATTCATTAAAGGGAAGTCCAGTCTGATAAGTTGGTTTTAATCAAAGCAGATTTTTTTTTTTGGGGGACAGCTTGTCCTAGGATGTAATTTTCTGGGGTAATTGTCCTCTGGGTGTGATAGTCCTTGGGGGTAATTTTTTTTTGGGGGTAATTGTCCTCAGGGGGACATTTCCTGGGGGTTAATTTTCCAGGGGGTGATTGCACAGGGGGTAATTGTGAGTATGGATACTTTCAATCCTTATTGCTCCTAAACAAAAAATATTATATCTCTGAAACTTTTATATGTTTTAGTGAATATGTCAGAGATTACATTTTATGAAAAATGTTGTCAAGGTCACGTGATCCACGAGGTCAATTTCAAGGTCAAATCTTAGGTCAAAAGGTCAAGGTACCCCAACATGTATCAATCTTCAAAATGATGGCAGATTTGGAATCCTTATTGAATACCCTTTCCAACAATACCAATTTTGTGAAGATTGACCCATTAGTTCCTGAGATACAAGGGTTCAAAGGTAGGCCCGCCACCCCCATTTTTGCAAAATCTCAAAATTTGGTGGGCCGTATCTCCCAAACCCCTCACCCGATTGACCTAAAATTTGAGATTTGGTGCTGTGAGATCACACTCAACAAGTACACTAAATTTCATCAAAATGAAAAATGGTCGGGTTAAAACCATTGGGTGATTTGACATGGAATGACCCACAAGTAAAAATAACACAAAAATATCCTGCATTTTCTA
The DNA here is from genome assembly GCA_037976565.1 of Mesocentrotus franciscanus. Classification (NCBI taxonomy): domain Eukaryota; kingdom Metazoa; phylum Echinodermata; class Echinoidea; order Camarodonta; family Strongylocentrotidae; genus Mesocentrotus; species Mesocentrotus franciscanus. Next base: position 26,112,564 of record CP137672.1, read on the forward strand.
CTTTATGATTTATTTATCTGTTTTCACTCATGTATTTTGGCATCGCTTTTTCGTCCTCAAATTAGCAACAATTATTCCAATTTTTCACTCCTACACGCTTCAGGAAAATGAAAATATTTATGAAATGAACCAATTTGAATAAAAATAAGTCATTTTTTTTTTTTAAATTGACGAAAATATTGATTATAAATTTCACATCGTGTTGCCAATTTTGAGACTGTAATGATTATGTACAACTAAATCGTTCTTATTATTGAAGGGCACAATGTACCAGTCGTGGATCCGGGCCCCCTCCCCTAGAAAAAAAAACAGGTAAAAACACCCCTTTTGTAAAAAAAAAAAGAAGATGGGCCCCTCCTGGCGCTCAAGGGGGTGGTGGTTGAAAAAAACAGCACTTTCCCCGTTGAGCAAAAAAAAAAAAATGAGTGCTCACTACCACCCCCTCCCCACTGAGCGAAAAATCGACCGGCACGATTTTCCAATTTTCGCACGAAGTGGGCCCCTTTTTTGGCCCCCTCACTTGCCGTCGGCTGGATCCGCCCCTGCAATGTAGGCTACTGCATTAGAAATGGACTCAAATTTCCGGTAATTTTAGCTCTTTCAGCACATGAACAGTGTGTATTTCTTTAAATTCTCATTTCTGGATCAATTTTTTTTAAATGTTTAAGTCACTTAAACGTGATACTGAACTGCTATCAGGTAAAGCATGACACCCTATTTTTTGTATAGATTCCAAAACTCTTTGTTGAAAAAGGATATTTACCTGTCCATCCTACTTTGTTCTCACTTGTAACATCTGCATCGAATCCTAGTAAAATTCTGACACATTCTACATGTCCAAGGGTGACTGCTAAGTGAAGGGGGGTTCTTCCTCTGGGGTCCTTCTTCTCTTTTTCACTCTGAAAATAAGGGGGAAAAGTAATAAATACATGTGATGGGGGGGGGGGATACTAACAATTATGTAATAGTGGTGGAAATGTAAATAAATAATTTACAAAACTAATTTCGCTACACTTTATTTATACTATAGATCTGCTGTATTCAACATTGCATGTAAAGGTACATGTAAACAGGATTTAAAAATGTAAATACAATCAAACTTGCATTTCAGCTTTTTTTTTGGACAAGTTAATTCATCACGTCAGTTTTATTATGAAACTGTTTAAAAAGAAATAAAAGAGAACCTAATACCCAACAGAATGATGAATTAAAGGTAGGCATGTATACATGTACATGTACATGTACTTGATCCTTATCAACTTACCGGTAAGAACAAAATAAGTAATTGTCATTTATTTATAACACAAAATAATCAATGTTTGACATACAGCCTTGCTACATAAAGTTGGTACTCCTCTTCTTAAAAATACTTTAATCTTGTTTCTGAATTAAATGGAATTCTGGTAAATCTAAATAACTCATTTGTTTAATGTTTCGTCTGTATGTTCTGAAATACAGGAAATGTTTGACTGTGCAAATAATAAAGAACATTCAAAAATGTTTAATAGACTTCATGACACACATATGTACGTGACAGTTGACTAATGCCACTGTCTTGAATAATTATGAACACAAGCTGAAACGATCGAATGACAGATCCTTGTGCTGAGCGCATACTTCTGCTTCAAACGTCACGGTAGGAATTCATGCTTTGGCAGCACACACAATGACATCATAACTGGATGGTCTTGAAAACTTATCAGATATCCCACTTTTCAAGGTTTCGGGTACCGGAAAAATATTGTGCTCTGCTTATGCGCTATAACGAGAGGAGCACACACACACACCACATGGCAGCGTACACAGAGCAACATCTGAATTTGTGCGCTACTATCTCTAGCCGCCAGTGGTGTAATATGAGCAAAAACTTGGGGGGGGGGGCAGAAAGAAAAAAAAAGTATAATTTCCAAAAAGTGAGAAAAAAAACCTGGATAGTCATGTCATTTCAGCAACATTTGTAAGTCGCTGGTATCGAATTAGAAATAAACCATGTTTGAATTATATGTTGGGGGGCCACTGAGAATGCTAGCCGCCAGAATGCTCTGGAAGCACTTTGTAAACAAAAATATGCATAGCACAATTTTCTAGAAATCAAGAAGCAGTGGCACTAAATGTTTATAATGAATCACCTGTGGTGCTATGTCGGGCAAAAGCAAGTTTCTGCGGGATCCTTGGTTATATTTATAGACCTCTAGATCTATATTATATACATGTATAATATTATAGGCAAACTGAACTGTCTAGATCTACCCAAATTACCAATCAATATTAATTATTAGGCTATATTAATTAAAGGGGAAGTCGATCCATCCTGATATTAAGTTGGTTTTAATACTAAGTAGAAAACTAAGAGGAACGGGTCAGTGAAAGTTTGACTTTGAGCACATTCTAATTTAAAATATTAAGAAAATTAGAAAGTTATGAATCTTTGACTTGAGTTTGATTTTGAAGTTGCGATCAGCCAAACATAAATTGGCAACTCTGTGACATATCTTGCGAGGTCCCCTCCCATTTGCTCTGTTATTCTGTACAACAAAAAAAATCAGAAATTCTGATTTTCCCTCAAGAAAATCACTAAATCAATCAGTCAGGGTTTCTGTCACCCCCTCCCCCTCCGCCCCCCAAAAAAAATCACTCACATTAAATTTAAAATATGAATGACGACAGCTTGAACAATTAATTAATTATAAACAGGAGAATATTTCACCTCTTTCTTTGCCAGCTCTTTGCTCAAATCCTCTAGGTTGTTGTGCCAGATGGCCCAATGAATTGGAAATTCCTTGGCGACACTTGGAATGTGAGACATCTTGGCGAATTTTTTCTATCGTCCTCTGACAATAACATGAAAGCTAGCTGCAAACACCAACACCCATTTTTCTCCTATGACATATCTCTCGATATGTAATGTCTAAGAAAAATATCGATATTTTCTGCTGTTTAGAAAATTAGTAAATGAGTTGATATTTTTCTCACTTTTTAACATATGTAAAAAAACAAATTTAATATGGTGTTTTTTTTAAATATTATTTTGATTCTAAAACATGTTCATAGAAAAAATAATGTTAATATTTTCATAATGAATGTACAACAAGTTGGCAAAAGAAGTTTGACCTTTGACTGCACGTCGTCCTCGCAAAATTTGAGAATTTTTTCCGAAAGTCAGCCAAATTTGTCGATATTTATACCATAATTCTAACGTCACTGACGTTTACAGGATAAAATATGTCATTAACAAAGACTGTGTACAACAATCTCTTTAGGAGATCCTCAACATTTGCACTCACAATCCTCGTGGGAGCATTTTTCTTCGAGAGAGTCTTCGACAGGGCCACGGATGGTTTGTTCAACAACCTCAACCCAGGGGTAAGTAGCCGTAGCCACCCCGCCCGGCTCTCGCAGCAAGCTATGTCGTGATGCACCGTAGCATTTGCTCGCGCTCGCGCTTACAATCCGACTCTCGCTCTCTGAGTCTCTGTCTACCTAACCGGCGCTAATTCAGAATCATATCCCTACTTTGACCCCGTAACTCCGGCGTAGAGATACCCTACTAAAACATACCCAAAATCAAGTAAACTAAATATTCATCAATTGTTCATGATTTAAAAGTCGTTAAAAAAAAGTTATGTTTCTTAACTTACCTGTTTCGTGTCAATTTTCTTATCTTTTTTGGAGTATTTTTCCTACAAACGAAGAAATATAATATAGTCTACACTTTCTCACAGGATTCACGGCAAAATGCTTCGTCAGTACCGACGCCGACGGTGGGTTGCGGGTGCATGCATACGCGCGTGTGTGAAGTTAGCGACTGTAATCTCAGATCCTCATTAAATTAATCTAACTTCTAAGCAATTCATCATTACGGTCGCTAACTTCACGAACGCGCGCGCATCCCACCATCGGTACGCAATTAATGTAATACATCCCTTCACGGTTAAGGCCGCCAATTTAATTTGCGAGTAAACATTGCATCATCAATGTTTTTAGATTGTTGCGTCACTGCCTGCGCTGCGCGCTCACATCATATTGACATGGGCGCCATTTTAAATTACAAGTAAACAAGTTGTTTACTCGTAATTTAGAATGGCGCTGCAGTCGGCGCATGCATACTGTTGTAAGTTAACTGTGAAAGGATGTATTTAAAATTAAATCTACTACTGGAAAAACCTGTAAAGTATAAAAACCTATGCAATGGGCGCCTAAATTTGGCAAGGAAAAATTTCCTTGTTGATGTTGTGTATTTTGTTGTTTGTACTTTGTAAGCTTAGTTTCCAATAAGAGAGAGTCCCCCAAGTCGGCCCTGCACCTCTACTGAATAGGGTAATTGAGCCTCGTGCTTCAGGGCTCAGCTCAGGCTAGTTTTTAGCATCGAGTTAAATGTAGCAATAGCATCCTTCGAATTTACATTTTGCAAACTTAATTTTGATACAAGTTTCTACTGGACATTTCCATTTGATCAATCAATACTCAACACTCAACAGTGTCTTTTTATTTTTGTTAATACTAGTAGATCACATGCATTAAATGAGTAATGATTTAAGTTTGTTCTGTGCACTTATATTTGCCCCTTCTTTTTGTCTTTGCAGAAACAATGGATGGATGTGAAAGGGCCCATTCTAGAGAGATTAGAAGGAGAAGATGAAGATTAGACCCCATTCAGAGCTACCCCTTTCACATCAATGATAGAGATATGTTTACATACGTTAGTCAGTCACTCATCGCATATTCACATGGCCTCAACCACAAAGGTGACTGAAATCCTCGCACATCCACAAAGAAGAACAGAAGAAACTGTCTAGCAATCGTCATGACCAGCTTGACTTCAGGAATTCTGAAATGCTGTGCTTTGAATTTGTCTTGGTTGCTGGAACAGTTTGTGCTTTTACTCTGCCAAGAATTACATGTAGATTGACATAGTCTTGATATTGAACGGGATATGAAACTACAGTGAAAGAAGTCATCCAAGTCCTACCTCTATCATCCCCAAGTCACAAGGATCGCATCATATTCCAAAGAGTCAAAAGTTGAAATTGATTGTAATTCTTTAAAAACATGGCTGTAATGTCAAGTGGTAATAATTTCATCCAATCAAGTACATTTCCAATACAATAATTTCAAGTAAACATGTCCTGCAGTAAATATGTATTGCAAAATGATGTGTATCAAAGGTGCTTTTATATGATGCCATCATGCCAGTGTAACTGCATGCAACTTATGAGGCAGTGTTTTCATAAACTGCTTTCTTTAATATTTTCACCTCTGAATTAATTGAAACAATTATATGAAAGTGTTAAGAAATCAATCACTTCCATTTCTCTTGACAAACAAGTAAATTCAACAACTACTGTGATTAAAAGATATAGGAAATCATCCCAACATTTTGAAAGAAGATGAAGTGTGCCACCTTAAAAATTAAGAATTTAAATATTACATGTTGCTTACTTAAAACATTGTAACATTGCTATTATAGTTACAGGTGTATTTTTTCTTTTTACACATATACTATGAAAGCTTCAGTTAGCAATTTTAATGTCTTATGAAATCTTTGAAATTTTAAGAAAGGGCATGGAAAGATAAAAAAAATTCTTGGTATTGGGTCTATCTTTAATATGAGAGGCATATTTACCTTTGTGAAAAATGTGTTGCAATGTATTTAAATGTACATGGAGAGAAACTGACATTATATTAAAATGATTAACTGTGTTTGAAAGTTGAAAACTTAATGATACCTTTGTGGCATTTTTCATTATGATTGTTGTGCATTTGTGATCATTTCTATCTTTCAATTGTTGTTTTGACATGTACCCACTACCCACCAAATTCTGTCATAGTCAAAACCTACTGCATTGGACTCAAAAAGTTTTGTGTACAACTGAGAACATGAGGAACAAATTACATTTGAAGTGGAAAAAGAGAGTAAGAAGGTGATGCTCTGTAGAAGAGAGAGAGAGGGGCGGGGGATTAAGTTTTAAACACTCACAATTTTTAGGGAGTTGATCATGAAACAGTATGAAACAAACAAGCTGCTCAACATCCATCCTCAGTGTTGTTGTTTTTCTCTCCCTTCTTCAGCGATTTTCCAGCTAAAACAAAATATTTGTTTTAAAAGGGGAAAAAGACAGGCTATTTGGTTAGCTCTGGATGCAAATTGCTTGAGCCCCCATGACAATTTACATGGCAATATAACAGATTTTGGTAGTGCATTTGTATGTTGGGTAATATACTGCATATACATGTATTTCACCTTTCTCTGAAATCCTCTTGGGTGGTTGTAATGTGTATACCGGTACAATTTTTCTTGTATGTTGGCAATGGCGTATTGGAAACCTTGAAGCCCAATGATACTGGCTCACTCAGTATGTGAAAATGAAGTTGGCATTCATGTTGCACATTGCTTTGGATGGATTGGCAAACATGTTCGAAATGGGCATGTAACTCACAATGATTATATAATTTTTCTTTCTCTCAATCTATCCTCTCACTCATTCCCCTTCTTCCATTTCCTTCGTCTCTTTTTCCCTTCTGACTTGTCGCCTTCTTTTTCTCATTATTTTCTTTCTCTCACCCCCCTTCTCTGTTTCTTGCATCTCCTTCCCTTCTCCATTCGGCTTCACTACATCCGACTAGTGGAAAAAGTCAATAGTCAATTTCCAAGTACATGTACATGTACATCGTCTGGAGGGTGTTTCACAAAGACTAAGATTGACTTTAAGTTGGACTTAACTATGGCAGGCCATTCATGCCATTGATTGCTCTCACCATTATGATCTTTAGATAATATTTTTTCCTTCAATAATGAATTATCCAAAAATGTAGATTTGTGACCATGATTTGTAAGTCCCTTGAGAGACCAATGCTAGTAAATGGTGAGAGCAAACAGTGGCATGAACGGTCTGCCATAGTTAAGTCCAACTTAAAATCGATCTTAGTCTTTGTGAAACACCTCCCAGATCTCTTTCTAACCTGAGCACTTTCTCTGAAGATGACCCTCCCTCCTCTCTCTCTCTCTCTCTCCCGTTTTCACCAAATGTGTATTGCTGTCTTTTTCCTTTCTGTCTCTTCTCTTTATATTGTTTTCCCACCCTTCCCCCTTGTTTCTTTTCCCCCTCTTATTCCCTTCTGATTCTTCTCCGTTTCGTCTCTATTTTTCTGTCTGTCTCACTCTCTCCTCCCTCTTCTATCTCCATTTTTTTTCTTCCTCTTTTCCCCTTCTTGACTCTACTTTGAACTTTCCATTCATTATATTTCCTCTCTATTCTTTCCTCACTCATTCTCTCTCCCGTTTCATCTTCTTTCTCTAATTTCTCTTCTCTCTCTTTAAAATAAAAACTCTATCTCTCCTCTTTCACAACATTGACATCTATTTCTTTTCTGTTTTTTTTATATTTATTTTAAACACTTTTCTGTCTACCTCATCATTGATAAAGATACTACACAAAACAAATTTTACTTTCATTAAAATAATTTAATAAGATCATATTCAGCTTTTTGCAACTTGTTTGACAACAACACAATACCAATATGGTAGATAAAATAAATAATGAACCTGAGATACAGCTTTTCATCAATATATTTGAACTTCATGAATTCCAATCTAAGATTGAAGATTATTACCATTTCATTGTATGTACCGTTACATGTATTAACATGTTTCCTTTTTTAAATCAAAGATTTGCTATTCTAAGTGACCAAGAATCATTTCATATTACATACTTACTTGGAAGTGTTAAAAGCATTTGTACAAAATACACAAAATCATTAAAAACATACTTTTTAAATACATGGTCCATTGCACTTGTAAACATAAGTAGAATTTAAAAAGATACATCACTACCATGCAAATCTCGATTAAAAATGTATACCCTTTGCTTAAAATTGAAATATAATTCATTTAAAACATTTCATTTAAAAAAGAAAATCAATTCTATGTAGAGAAATATAAGCAAGTATCACAACACAGATCACAAATTGATATGTTCATATTATTATACTAATAAAAACTTGTAAAGTATTAGCAGAATTAATTTGGTGATACATGCAATGACAATAATTTATCACAATCCAGTACTAATAATAATATGTGACATGTATTTTCAATCACTTATAATTGTTTGATAATTGTAGGGGAAGTATTATTTTGTAACTGAATCTTATTTCATTCTATAATTCAGCTCTTAGCAATGTACCATTTTAAACAATCAAGGCATTATGCTGATAACCATGGTAACAAAATTCCTTAGCAATTTCTCTGTATGTTGTGACGATTGAGACTCGTTCATATTTAGCTAAATGGAATTCTTTCTGGAAATCAAAATCAATTTTCCTCTTTTTCCAATCCTATAACTTAATAAGACCTCCAAGATATTTCTTCTGACATTCTAGGAAATGTTGATACATGAATATATCTGTGAAATGCCACTATGAACAGTGCATATAAATGACAGTTTTGCAATGTACTAAAAACAAAACAGTTCATTATCGTAAACTACATTCTAGGACTCCTGTTATGATTATACAGAATTTAAGAAGATATGAATGTTAACATAAATTTATGGTAACTATTATTGTGGCCTGGGAGTGGGTATGGTTCAATCTATTCAATTTGGTGACTCTGAACCTGGAATAATTAAATTAATTTAGTAATAATTAAATTGTTGTGTTTTCATGGGAGTAAAGAAAGGGGCTTACCTGCAATCATTACAGAATGCAAATGTGGGGGTAAGGGCACTGACAAATAATACAAATAAAATGTTTGGGGCCAGAAAGGCTAAGAACAACAGCTTGAATTGCCATAAATTAAGTGAAAGTACATTTTAAAAAATTCCTGTTCACTTGCTACACCAAAGTACCCAGGAAATTACTTTAGATACTTTTCCTGCATGTATGTTTTTCCTCAGCTTCGTGTTGCATCTATGTAGATCTAAGATCCTCGGCCCAGTGGTCTGATTCGTCTTCTTCTGATATCTGTCATGCATAGAAAACAAAATCTTACTTTCAATACTTGTACTAATCATACACATCTGCATGAGAGAGGTCACTGGTGGAGCCACAGAAGGAGATGGGTAGGAGAGGGTGGGGGGACAAAAAGGTCTATATTTTTAATACACAATAACACACCTTCCTTTTCTTTTGGGGGGGGGGTCTCATATATTTTGGACATTGGACAAAGATACTAATAACAACATTGACTGGCTCATTTTATCAGGTAATATGAGACTATTTCGTCCTTGGTATAACCATATTGCCCTTGTCTTCGACTCTGGCAATGATTATTCTTGGGCAATATATTCTCATATAAATGAAGCTCTATAAGCAAGTCAATATTAAATCCTGGTCATTCCTTCTACCAACCTCTGCTAATTTTGCATAGCAGCCTTGCTTCTTCCTGATCAAGTCGCCCCACAAGACCACTTCCTTGCAGGATGGACAAGAGCCCTCTATAGGCAGCAGTTGGTCAGGCTCATTTTTCAGGAAGCGTTTAGACAAGCATATCATGTGATATTCTGCTTTGCATGATGGGTAAAGGCAAGTCAGCATGGTTTCATCATCCTGTATGACACATAATGCAACATTCAAATTATTAACAGGGAAAATGGGTTACTTTGCACCCAACAACTTTTGTCAATCATTATTATGTTCTCACCTGTATTTGGAAGAATCATAGATAATACATACAGATATTGCAGAAATCATGTTGAAATTGTTTTCACTCAAAATCTAAAAGGAAAATATTAAAGAGTGGTACATATTGGAATCATAAACAGATTGGAAATTGGAGAAAACATTGGACCCAATACCCTCGAAATATACATGCCTTTAATAGTGACTCATTTTATTTTTGTTTTGTTTTTACAATAGAACAAATGATGTTTAATATGCTCCAATTTAAACAAAAAATCTGTAATTCTGTATTCAAAGCCCAACTAAGTTTGTTTCTCACTCATAATTTCATTTTATCAAATGCTTAGACTGTTTTTTTCTGAAACATACATCTAGCTGCGTAATCCTTATGAATGACTTACTTGGAATCTCTTTCCACAGATGTAGCATCTTTTGCCAGCAGTCTGGCTCGAGGGAATGGCTACTACATCATCTTCTTCAGACAAATCGTGAGAACTTGAACTCTTTTCCTTGTTTCCTTTCCTCTTTTTCATTCTCTTTGGGTTTCCATAACCACCCACCTAAGCAAAAGAAGAACAAATGAGTAAGAGAGAGAGAGAGAGAGAGAGAGAGAGAGAGAGAGAGAGAGAGAGAGAGAGAGAACAGAGAGAGAGAGAGAAACAGAGAGAGACATGCAGAGGTACAGAGATAGAAAGGGGGAGAGAGAGGGAGGGAGGGAGGGAGAGTGAGAGAGTGAGAGAGACAGAGATAGAAAGGGGAGAGAGGGGGAGAGTGAGAGAGGAGGAGGGAGGGTCATCTTCAGTCATCTACATGCATTTTCTCTATGATGTACACTCTTCAAATAATCAAATCCCATTAAAAAATATATGAAATATTCCCATTGAGTTGATGCCAATACATACGCCAATGCATATCAGTAAAAAGAGCAAGAAAAAATGTACAGCCTGCCAGTTGTCCATTTAAAAGAGTGTTGCAACAAACAAGTGAAGCTGATGATCCTACACAACAAGAACAAAAAGTTAAAATGTTGAAATGTGGAATAACAGGATATGTGAAAGTCTCCACATATACACACACAATCAGTGCGTTTATCTTCATTACCTTGAAGCAGCACTTACACTGGAAGAAGAACCAGATGAGTATGTCATTCTTCTTTCAATGAAAAGCATTTATGTAGAACAGGATAAGATTATTAACAACTGCCATTATATCATGTTCAAATTTGCTCACAGTCAATTAAAAAAGAAATTAGTAGCAAATATCAATTACCATTGAAAGGGGACACCACGAGGAATAAGGAAAGAAAATATTTTTGACAAACCAAGTACCTGTATTTTTTCTACAATACAGACCCTTTTAATCTTTGAAATTGTCTTAAAAGAAATAAATGATAAGGGTCTACATCATGCCAGGATAAACTTTGTCAGAATAATTGTTTTCTTTTAAATTGTCCCTATCTCCTATTAAAGTTTTACAGTACTTCATGTATAGAAATGTATGTAACAGGCCCGTGAAGTCAATCACAAAGCAAGCTAAATGTACGAACATATTTGGACCCCTGTTACCTTCTTGCTTGTCACCTGACCATATGATATGGGCATGTGACTCGGGGGCTGTAGCCTTACATCAAACTCCTGCTTGTACTCCTGCATGAGCCACTGAATCGTGAGAGGGAGACGACACCAGGGCCCGACACGCAGCATGTTGGAGACGACCCGGAAGCGGTACTGAAAGGCCGTCTCCTTCCCGGTCTTTCGGGCAATGTGCCGCAGCCGCCTGGACTTTGTCGGGTGCTGCCATGCCCATTCAAACTAAAGACAAGGATTATTCAAATTTCAAAATACAATAGAAACAAACATGGCATAGGAACAAACATGTCCTAGGTACAGAGAATGCTGGTGTGTTTGAGTGTATGTGGATTGTGGAAGAAAACTTACTGAATCAACTATTTTTTTCATATGTAGGCTGCTGGTCTTCAGGCATAATTTTTTTTTAATAAAACTAAGCATTAACAATGATGTCATGATAAGCTGAATTAATTTCAAATGTAGAATATTGTAACCTATATTTTTAAAAAGGACAATAGCAAAAACAAAAATTGAAAAGTAATCACAAATGCTCCACTTACTCTTAGTGCTGTAACTTCATTTGGAAAGCCAAAAATGATTAACACCATATCCCTATAAGAAAAAGAAAACGAGGATTACAGAATCAGCAATAACATAAAGATACCGAGATAAACAGATTCGTATTATATCTCTTTCCCGAAATTGGATAAAAGGGTGAACAGCATTTCCATTTCAACCATATCAGTCTGAGAAGACATTCTTTAGATGTGATTGGCATGTTTAAAAAAATTGACTGGTGAGTTGAATATATAGACAAAGTCTAGGGGTAATTAATGCTGTATCAATTTACCATACACATTGTATTTGTTTTTATTCACACCCTACCCCATTCGAACCGGCATAAATTTGGTCTAAGCCTCTAAGGGTAACTGAGGCTATTAAGCTGAAAAGAAAAAATTATCAGTGAAATGGTGCACTTAACACTTATCCGCAGAAAAAGGGGCACTTATCAATACGGTAAGGAAGGACTACGGTAATAAGAAGTGAAAAGGTGCACATGTCACAAGTAAAAAGGGTATTTTCTTTAAACTTTAACTTTTAAAGGATCAGCGATCTATTTGATATTTCTTGATTCCTTCAAATCAAATTACTGCTAGGATTGCATTGCCTATTCAAACAGCCTATTTAAAAAGCATTTATTTATAATACTCTCTAAAATTCAATAATTCTCTAATTCTACACTTTTCAATCTGAATAAACAACTTGTGTGAAATAACTGATGCCTTATGATGGTTTGTATGGCCTATAGAATTTATGTGATCTTCTAGACCAGGGCTTCTCAAAGTCCAGACTATGGTCCACATTTGACCCGCAGGGCATGCCAATCAGGACCGCCCGGGACAGAGTCTCCAATTTTTGCTTATTTGAAGGAAAATACAGAATTTTGAAAGTGTCAATTGATTTTGAAAGGAAGTTGAAGAACAAACAATTAAACAAATCAAAAGGATTGTAAGATTTACTGAAGAAGTGAACTTTTTCTATTTTATCATTATTCAGTGAAGGATTAATCCCTTTGATCCAGATGGATTCTTTCACCTTTCTTGACCAGAAGGGCGTTTCAAACTCAATAATGTTGGCATCATTCCAACAAATTTTAAAAGAGCACAAAAGAACCCTCAGATTGAGCATTCTATCTCATTCAGTAGTAGCAGATCACGCTCTTAATACTGGACTTAAAATTTGATGAAATGATGCCGGCATTATTGAGTTTGAAACACCCTTCTGGTTAAGAAAGGTGAAAGAAAGTAAGAAACCATCTGGATAAAAAGGATTAATCCTTCACCAAATAGGAACTCTGGCTATTTATTGTCACCTACTTAATTTTAAAGGGAAATCCAACCCAAATAGACAACTACTCTAAAAGAAAGCAGAAAAATCAGAGGAGCAAACTGATGAAAGTTTCAAATACATCTGACTAAATATAAGAAAGTTATGAATTTTTGAAAGTTGTAATCCCTATACGTATGGGCACTTCAAATTGGCTGAAGCGGTAATGTCAATGTGATGTAGTGCTGGACTACTTTCCCATCTGTTCCAACATATAAAATGACTAAAATTTAGATTTTTCACGAATTCATTGCTCAGGAGGGTCTATTCTAATTAGAGGACCTACAGTATAAAGCCCTGGTATAATAATATGCTATCTACAATATATTTTGAGTAGTGCCCCAAGGGAGAAGGAACTTATGAGAAAAACAGAAATTAATGATATTTTTGTACACGACAAATGGGAGTTATCCACGTCCTACGTCACAATCCACTGACCGAACTACTAATTTGAGATTCGCATAGGCTTAGTGATCTCATATTTCAAACATTCATAACTTCCTTACTATTGGAGTATTGGTCCGATTCATTTCAAACTTTTACCATTCTGTTTCTGTTATTTTTCTGCTTTCATACAAATCAATTTATTACAAGGGTTGGGTTACCCTTTAAGGTTGGTAGAAGCTTAAGCTACATTTTATGATTACCCCAACCAATGAAAGTTTCTGTATCATAGTGTGTGTTTCTATCGCTCAAGACAGCTATCTTAAAGGCCATGATTTGCTACAACTCAAGAGCTTCAAGGGGGCTGCACCTCCTAGACCCATGGCAAGGGCACCGTCTCCTGCAACCTACCAGGGGCCCTAAGGCAGCCCCCCATCCATCAAGACAGAAGTGGTTCCCATGTCGACCCTGTTGTATATAGGGGTATGTAGGGGAGAGTGTGAGTTTCAATCGCTGAGATCAAGACGATTATCTTGAAAGTTCTGAATTGCTAAAACTTGAGAGCATCGTTGGGCTCTGCCCCCAAGACTCTCAACAGGAGCTCTGCCCCTGTACCCCACCAAGAAGGGCTCATATTTATGCGCTTTGACCCCCCCCCCCCTTAAAAAATCCTGGATCTGCCGCTGAGAAATTTCTTCTGAATAAAGTATATATACACTTTTGCAATTTAAAGCTGATAAGCTGGTACTGTGCGACAAGTCATATGACTTTGGTCTCCCTAGCAATTCATCAAAGAAGACAATGAAAATGGCACATATATAATAGACGCATTTGAAAGTTTTAAGAAAATTCCATCAAATTCCAGGAAATTTGTAGTTCTTTATCAGGAAACTCTATTTTGACGAGTGGAAACACTGGCCCGGGAGGCTCTGAAGTTTTTTTACAAAACTGTTAACAATTCCCCTTAGATTAGATATAGACCCAAAACAAGCCTCATTTCCTTCAATACACAACTAAGTGTCATTACTGTAAATTTAAGGAGTAGATTTTGGGTCGTGTCCGGCTTTCCAGCGAGTGTACATTTATTGTTCGACTATACGATTGACCATTAGAATTTTGGGGCGAATGGCATCCCAAGTTTCGGACCTTTTACTAATTTTAGCTTTCATGGAAATCACATCTGGACAGTCAATTCAAGGAAACAGTTTGGAACCCCTGTTCTAGACTAAATCAAAATAATATGATTCATAATTCAACTCCAGACCCTTAGCATATTATTAAAAACAAACAATTATACCAAAACTAAAACAAACAAAAAATAAAACAAACAAAAGCGAAAAACAAAATGCCAAATGAGACAAGACAAAACAATTTAGACTGTAGACAAGCAAAAACATATTCAACTTTCAAGTTTCAACACCAATCAAAATCCAAAATGATATTGAGAAGGAAAAAAATCGTTTTATGATAAGCCAATAATCCAACAACACTGGACCGCAGCTGCCAGTCATTTTAGTGATTGTCATTGACAAGATAATATGAGATGCTCAGCTCAGGACTTTTGCGAAGCGAAGCCAGCGCACAGCGCTGAATCTCCGGTCCGCGCGCTCGCCGGGGTAGGTAGCCAAACCACATCATCACGAGCCACTTACCAAGGACCCTTTCCACTTGTTCTATATGCGCCACCAAATTTGGAACCTTTATTGTGTTGACCAACCCTTCTCTTCGGATCCACTGTATAACCAATATATGTCCATCCCTTGTAGCGTGGATTGGTGCTGACCAGACAATAACAGCCGTTGAAATTTTCGACCTCTTTCGCCATTTTCACGTTCAGAATTGTTTCTTTTCGCGAAGAGAGAAGAAGGTTGTCATTGTCACGTGACTTGTCACCTGACATAGATATCCGAAACGGATATGCTGCTACGGTACGCTAACGTACGTACGTGCATGTACTACGTTCAAAACGAAATGAAGTGGACATTTCCTTCTTTACATGTACATCACATGTAGCTAGCTAGCTAGCTGTATACACCACCTAGATATACATGTACATTGACATTGTGCAGACCACAAGTCGTCATTTAGAAGTGGATTTGACGTGACTGAGCTGAGCTGAGCTGAGCTGAGGGTCAGTATTTGGAAATGGAATGCAAGCTGTTGAGCAACGCTGAGGCCAGAAGATAGAAACTAACCTGCTAACCATGGATAGACGGTGATCAATCATTTCTCTTTGTTTTAATATTTATGTTTTTGTTTTTAGTTTTTTATATTGACTTTTGATATTTTTACGCTCATAACTTATTCATAGTGTCTTGTTAGTGATTAGTCGTATGTTTGTAATAAATGTAGTTCTACTAGTATTGAGAGAAGCACTTGTGATTACAATTATGACTCTATGAGTATGAGATAACTATAGCTAGCTATCATAGGTATGGTGCAAATTTTAACATTCCATCATCCCTGCATTTATGACATCTCAACGTTTTCAAGTAAGGACATCGTCATTAGACATTACATAAATGACTGATCTCCTTGTACAATTTGTAAGCATCATCACTACAATTACAAACGCAAAATCTTGACGAATCTTCTGGATTGAAGGAAACAAGCGAAAGACGAGAAAGAAAAAAAAGACGAAGAGAATAAGAAAGAAAAGGGAAGAAGATGAAGAAGGAAAAAAAGAAAAAGGAGAAGAAGAAAGAAAAGGAGAAGAAGGAGAAGGAGACGAAGGAAAAAAGAAGAAAACCAGTGCGAAAGGGAAATGAAGAAGAAGGAGACTTTATTGTCAATGCATGACAATGGTAGCTATATATAGATCAGTGGCCTAGTCATTGAGAGAGTGCATAAAATGCGACATGTATTGAGTTTATGGAAGATAACCAAATAATTCATAAATTTTATTGAAGAGAAAGAATTGTAACAAACATCAGATAATAAATTAACAAACTTTCTTTGCAATTCTTTTTTCAGTGGTCATTTCATTTTTTTTCTTCAGCAAAAATATCGTAGACTGTTAGACCGTAGAATATATTGATTTATTTTGTTTTCTCCTTTGATTTGTTACAGACCCTTAGATCGATTATTTTTCATCTACGATCACTCTGTCATTCAAAGAGAAGCAGATGACCCAAAGGATGCTATAGCGTACTTCTATCCTCTAAATGTAAGCATCATAAAGGGCAATATATAGGCATACATGTATATATATAGGCCTAATTAGAGTATGAGGTGCTGGAGAAAAGAAATTGCTTAATAGTAATTTAACAAAAATTAAGACATGTTGAAATGAAGTTTGCACACAGTAAGGTTGACAAATGTTGGTTTTAAATGGAGTAAGACTTATTGACAATTCCTTCCAAAAGGTTTTTTTTTTTAAAGATTTCTAGAATAGCCTTTATACATGTATTTGTTTCCATTAATTTGATTGTTTTTTTTCTTTGTTTTTTGTGTGGAAAATTCAAGAATTAAAGAGTGTAGTTTTACAGTATGAGTAAAATATTGATTTTTGCTAGAGCCTACCTTTTCACATTGACTCTTGTATATTTCATCACTCACTGTATTTAAATGTTTGTTTTTATTTAATGGCTACCGTAGTTTCCAATCGACACCCAATGTTTGCTGTGCGGACAGCTGATGGGAATGGTCAACTTTATGAAGATCTTGTGTTCGTCGGAGCCTAGGATCTACAAACTCAGAAAGATGAAATTGGGGACGATACATGAAGGAAATTTCACTCTGGTGAGTTCATGGATTATGCAATGCTGGCAGGGCCGACATTACATTTATCAGAAAACATGTAATTTTTATGAGTGAACGGATCTGCAATACATATTTTCAATTCATAGCATGTAGAGAGGCAGGGAGAGTTGGGCATTTAAAATTTGTACATTCTAGTAAGTTTGCATCTGAGTAGCTGCAGACTTATCAGATGTTGATATCCCTATGTACCTTTGGCCCTTACCTGCATTAGTATCAGTGAGTAGTGTGTGGTTGCCCAAAAGAAATATAGACTTAAGAGTGACAATTACATGATTATAACGATGTACGGATTATGTAGTTTGTGCTCACTTAATTGTATTTCTCCACAGATTATCGCTTGCATTTTCTGAATTCTCTGAATTCTACATACCTAGAGTATACAGTAGTGTGGGATAGATGACAGATGTTAATGCAAATGTGTACGATTCATTTTTTTAATAGTTTTGACAGACATGAAGTGCTAGTATTCCAGGTTTCTATTTGGTAATCTTATCACACAGATGTAACATTATATTTTTTGTGTGTGTGTTTCTTGAACTTTCTTCCCTAAATTCCAGAAGATTCTTGCATATCCTCTAGTAGAATATTATTAATATGATAATATTTTTTGTTCTCTCTCTCTCTCTCTCTATCCAGGCCTTGGCACATGACCCTAAGGTATCAGATGTGGTTGCCATAGGGATGATGAAAAATCTCTATGATGTCTTCTGTATGTATCATGGTTCTCTTACAAGACTTTTGAAGGTAATTTGATATCTAAATTGATAACAGTGATGATGATGATGATGATGATGATGATAATAATTATAATGATAAATGTGAGTTTATCTAGTGCTAAAATAAAATAGAATCTGTAACTCTCTTTTTCTCCGGTCTCTGACCAACATAGTAACTGAATATTACTGCATCTTAGTAATTCAGATGAGAAAACTACATGTATATAAGACAGAAGTAGAGAAAAATAACATTAAGAATAAGATTAAATATGCATCTATTTCTCATGAAGATATTTTCATTGATTTTGATAGCAATGCCATGGCAACAGAGAGATATACTCTTCCCAGATGTCATCCATATGGAACTGTTACTTGCCGTTCATCCGTCACCATGGCAACAGCATAAAGACGATCTTCCATGCAGTGCCCACCATAGAGCTACCAAAGGTAATAAACTTGATTGTATAAACACATGTTCCATCGACAATCAATCCCTGATCAATTTCTTACACTAGTCAGGTTCCTAACTTCAACTCTGCAACTATAGCCCTAAATCGAACATAATTGAAAACCATTTCCAACCCTAATCCTGTCTTTGATGGAATTGAACCTATAGCAAAAGTTGCCATAGCAAATGTAGGGTCCATGAAGATTTTAACAAATAGCTACCAAAGGGAAATTGCTAATGACGATGACGGTAATGATGATGATAATGGGGATGATGATTATACAAATAATACACAGCACAGCAGTGAGGGCATTAGTAAGAATTACCAACACAAGGTACCTTTGGAACAGTCTAACACGCCCGAGGCGATAGCCGAGGCTGTTTGGGTAGTGTGGGTAATTTTACTAATCCCGAACAAAATGATGTGTATTATTTGTTTTATAAGATGATGTTTTATTCCTTTTATAAAATGATGATTTATAACATGATTTTACTAATGTCCGGTCTTAAGTATTTACTAATGACCGTTTAAAATAACGTGTTAGGCAAAATAAATGCCTGGTCACGTGTATGCTCTCAACCAATCATTTGATTAGGATCCGCTTCATCATCTTATAAGATCAAATAATGCTTTAAAAAATCTAAACAGAAGGAGCCCAAGTCTAAAATGTTATACAAAGAGGACTGTGCTCCTCCCCGTTTGCAGTTAATGAATTTAATTTCTACTTGTAAGCAATGTGCTACTACAGAAATATTTGCATAACATTGACTGGCCATGAAGTGGAGATGATGAAACTATATTGCCCAAGAAAAATCAAATTCAAAGACTTGGGTATTATGATTATTCTTGTATAATTTGGTTTATGTTATTGTACATGTATTGGCTTACTACACATGCTTTCTTTTAGGATGTAACACTTTCTGTGTTCATTTACATTCAATATTATTTTTAAGTAAGCATTGTACTTGTAGTCCCAATATATTTTTCATATTACCATTTACATGTAGCTTTAAGGAGCCACATTTTATCACCCTTTTCCCCCTATTTCTGTAAGTATCCATCCATTTATTCAATCATTCATTCAGATGAATATAGCCAAATCTTCTTACTAATTAATACTTGAGTTTTTTTACCTTTCTTTGTAGAAGTGTGGCTGTATCTTTCTCAAGTGTTCCCATCTCCTGCAGTGGTTGAAACGGAAGCCATGGTTACTAGCTGGTTGTCTCCTGTACAAAAATAAGTGAGTTCTCTTTTTAGATTTATCATATGCAAGATAGTCATGTCTATTGATAATGTTATGAAATTAGACAAAGACCTTTATTTACAATATTCAGTAGACTCCTTCTAGTGTAATTAGTAAAAAGAAGAAATTTTTTAAATGTTTGTCCCCAAATTAGAAATCAGATGTATGCCATGGTAATGAAATGATACACTGCTTTAGAATGTAGTTATTGTAAGTGCTTCCCTTTTATGTTTCCATTTTGTTAATGTTCTGTTTTTGATTGGAAATGCACTTTCATTTAATAGTTTAACGTTGATAGTATTCATTAGCTTTCATGCCTTCCATGGATTGCCATGGTGAAGATGTTACACTGTACTTTGAAGTCACAATCAAACTTAACATTAATGAAAGAACAGGATTTTGTTTGTTCTGTTGAATATTAAAAAATAGAGCTGATACCTTATCTTCTAATGAAAACAAAGTTGTGACTGAGTGTTGTTGAGCTTTGACCCAAATGATAAACTACATTTCAAGGTTCCCCACTGTTTGATCTTACAAGGAATTTTGGTGATTGTTTTGATAAGGAGTCTGTTTCTTTTGTTCAAAGCTCAGACCCGTCATATCACATTTTTGTTTCTGGTGGGAGGCAGGGGGTTGCCAATTCTCAAATCGATGTTTGGTTAAGAGTGATTTCAAGTTGTTGATAGTAAATGTATCATCTTCGGAAATGATAAGGGTAATACATATTTTAATGATCTCTTTCGTGAGTAGGAAGAAAAGACCTGATGAAGAAATTATTGGAAATGACCATTTGGCTAATGTGTAATATTAGTAACACAATATTGAATCCCATGCTAAGATAACTCTGTTCGTTATGTAATCACAACTGATTCAAGATGTGCACCTATATATCACCTAGTCCCTTGTATTATCCATATTATATCAATTTTGAATCTATTTCTCCACTAAATATTCATCAGGAATATAGCTTAAAGTGTGCCAATCACCATCAAATATCTGTTTTGTATATTTAGTAGTTTCATGATGTAATACCATATTCAAAATATAAGCTCCAAATATTACTTCTGTAAAGACATTTTGCATTTTAGTGCACCCGTACAGGTTCGCATAAAAATGGGGCCCACATGGAAGCCAAGTCTGACTTGGGTTCCATGTATGCCGTTTTTATGTTATTCTTTATTGCTTCATAGTCCTAATCCGTTAGCCCATAGAAAGTCAGGTGAAGTTTTTTTAGGTTTATTTTGTACATTCCAGCTGTGTACAAATGATTGTTTTAGGTGACTGGTACACTTTAAACTTATCATGATTTGATGAAAGTATTTACAGACTCTTTCCCAGACATGAGGTTATTCAAAGACAAAGTAAGGTATTTAAGACGTTGTTTCTATTTTAAATCTGAATCAATATTATGTCTTTGATTTCTCCAAGGGTGCTGTGTTCACAGTTGACCTCTGACCTTATGAGAAAGTTACTTCTTGTCAAGGCTTCACAAAATCCTGTGAGTATTATATCCTCTTTTTTTTTTCTTCTTCTTCTTTTTTCTTGCTGAAATTTGCTAAAATGTGCGATGTCATTCAATTGTACTGTGAGCAATTAGAAAAGGAAATGAATTATGATGTGCTGAATGATCTAATGTGTCATCGGCTGGTTCTGATGGAGGTAAAATTAAGTGAACAATATTTACCCTCTCACAAAATACATCCATTATTCGAGAAAAAAATCATTTTCTTTTCTTCTATTTGCTTGTATTTGACAGTTTCCAGGTGAAAAGATCACAACAGATTTTGACTTGCCTTTTGGTGTGCGGATCTTATCCATCTACCTTCGTGAGGAAGAGTACAAACTGTTTGCTAAACAGGACAGTGCAAGTAACGTAGGGCCTGGAGAAGGAGATGCTATGTCAGAGGAAGCTTTGGCAATGGTTGAAACGAGTCAAAGAAGAGAAGAGTCGATGTCAAGAGAAAGGCATCCGCAGACAGCAACAACAACACCACATCTGCAACAACTCAAGGAAGACGGGATTAACAAGTGCAATAGAGACTCTTCTGAGAGTGATGCTGGTCAGAGAACGAGTAGTTCTCCAGAAAGCAGTGATGACATAGGCCAATTTACTGAGACCGGTGATGCAGGTATGGACTCTGAAAGACATCACGGTCACCATGGAAATGAGGACAATAAGACTAATGCTGAAGGATCCTTAACGGGAGGGGAGAGTAGAACCAAGAGTCCATCAATTGCCACAGGATGCAGGGAGAATGGTCACGAATACGAGAATGGGAGGCAAGAACATTTATACAGAGATACTAAGGTCATAGACTCAGAAGCCAAAGCAACAATAGGTATCAACGAATATGGAGAAGGTAGGGAAAACAAAGAGAATGTAGATAGGCATAACAAAGCAAATCATGAACATAGCAAACAAGGAGCCACCAGTATTGCCTTTTACACCAAAGACGACCAGGTTAATGGTATCATTAATCATCAAAAAGACATTATTTGGGGAGAACATCGTGATAAGAACTTCAGTTCCTGCAACAGTAGTTCATCTTCTAGTGTAAGTAAGGACATGGGGACAGAGAGTATTGATGGCTCTGGTATCGAAACCGTTGCACCATCACTCAACATCACTAGTTACAATGATGATGGCTGCCTGAAGACTGCAGAGAAAGACCATTCTGGTGCACCAGGAACCGTTAGTAATGCTGTCATTTCAACAGCAGTATCTGAACTGAGTGCAGGTGGTATTGATGGAGTTCTTCTGCCAAAGGTGGAAGTGAACTATGATGGGGGAAATCTTGAAGATGAACCCTTTGAGATCCATATCAACCCCCTGGACAGTGAGTCATCTCCAGAACATTCCGACTCTTCAGGCAATGCAGTAATGCCAAGACAGAGACTGGAGCCAATAGCAGATGACAATGGCAACATTCTGCTCCAGGATGACACCGGGCGTTTAAATCAGGTTGGTGATGATGAATCTAGACAGGCAGCTGGACTTGAAAATGGTGCAGATGGTAGGATGTTGAGAAACGTCCAGAAATCTGTTACTCTTAGCAAAAACAACAGCCATAGTAGGGATTCTTTGAGTCAGGAGCTGACACCTGCCATGCAGCAGCTGTCAAAAAGAGCCAGTGGTGAACAGCAGCCATCTTCTAAGACATCCTTCCCACATTCCTACACTGATCAACACATTCCACAGGGAACTGAACCAAACCCTGCCAAACATGAAGGAAACATGGACTATTCTTCAGTCCCAGAATACAGTACTCCCAATGCTTCAAGGAATCTAAGCAAATCAAGACCCAGTGATGCATCTGCATCTACATCAAGACAACATGATTGGACACATCATGGTTCAAAGTCAGCACTGCACACTGACAACTCTGATCACACCAAGCAATCCACCTCGCACGTTGCTCAATCCACCAATGACCAAGGACCAGGGTATATGACTTCTCCTGTCGTAGACAAAGACAGTCATGACCTCCATAGAGATCCTGCAGCTTGTGACCAGCCTGAGGACAGTCCGCAGTCCCCAATAGGAAACCTTGTCAGAGCAGATGGCACAAGGAGGAGAGGGTGGACTCGTTCAAGGTCAAGTTTGAGTGTCACTTCACCCACTTCTGGGAAGAAAGGAGTCTCTCAAGGAGGTCCGGAAGAAGAAACAACCAAGGTAAGAATTACTATGACTTCATAAATTCACAATTTTGAGACAGAGAATGAATTTTGATTATCAAATACATGTAGGCAGGTTAGTTTACGTTTTTCCTATCTATAGTTCAAATCTGTTTCATGAGGCCACTCAATGGAAACAGGAAAAACATGGCCAGTGTATACACCGATTCGGTTTGGGGGTTTTATGTACCTGCCCGCCGGTGGCGGCGCTATAACTGGGGGGCTTCTCCGATCTAGCTGACAGTACAGAGAGCTCGAGAGCGGTTACTAGCTAGCGGAGCAGCGACCCTGGCTGGCCGGCCTGGGCGAGGTTCGGTATAGGTATAGCATACCCGTTGAGCGATCGATTCTATTCGCTGCACCTCTGTTACTCGCGAGTTTTGTTACCGTTTTGTGACGTTTTTCTTTGGACAAAAAGATTTCATGTGTATTGTTTCATCATGAAAAAATCGAAGACAGGAACAGGAAAAACTGTGCAGTGGTTGGATGCACAAACAATAGTAAAAAACTTCGAAAATGGAAACTATTGGTGTGTGAAATTCATTCACCTTTGACGCACGATGAATGTGAGTGCTTGCAACCTTACCAAATGCACCGTTTCCCAAATGGACGTTATCATGATTCTGCCCGAAAACTTCAGGAGTGGTTGAAAAATATAAATCGCAAGAATTTTATACCAAATGCCAACAGCAGGGTGAGTTTTTCAATTTTTCTTTCTTTTACAACCTTTGCCAACTAAACAAAAATTTACAACGGATTAAATTTAAACAGTCTAACAAGTTAAGTTAACGTTAGCTAGCCTAAGTTAGATCTAAGTAATCTAGTGACTGTCGACCGAAGAATTCTGTCACCCCTTCCCTAAACCAGGGACAGAATTCTTTGGTCTATTAAAGATCTAACTAATAGATCTAGTACTCGGCAAATTCTTCAACGTTAGATGGGTGGGTTTACTTTAGTCATTTGGCAGCAGTGACGTAATGAGGGGCTTCGCCAAATTCTGTTGAAGTATAAGTTGAAGTGGTATCCGGACAACTACCCCGGAAGTTTACCGCCGGACAACTACCCTGCTTCCTGCCCCCAAGGACAATTACCCCGGAAAATTACCCCCAAGGACAACTACCCCCTGGACAACTACCCCCCGGACAACTATCCCCTGGATATATAACTACCCCCCCTTAGGACAACTACCCCCCTTAGGACAACTACCCCCAGGACAACTACCCCCAGGGTTAGGTTTAGGGTTAGGGGTAGTTGTCCGGGTAGGTCCTAGGGGTAGTTGTCCTGGGGTAATTTTCCGGAGGTAATACCTTGGGGGTAGTTGTCCTTGGGGGCTATTTTCCAGGAGTAAATTTCCGGGGTAATTGTCCTGGGGCTAATTTTCCGGGGTAAATGTAAAAGTTGTCCTAGAACCAGTTGAAGTAGTGACCTGAAATCAACTATTTATCAAGGACTTTAGGACCTTTTTTGCACCCACAATTATGCCAGTGGTTGGTAGGAAAAGTGAATTGCCTTTATAATAGTATAGCACCGGAATCACAATAATGGGACAAAGCGTTTTGAGTAGCCAACCCCAAAAGTAGTTTCGGAGCCGTTAATTGGTACAACTGGACAAACAGAACATGTCTAAATGTGTCCTTTCTTGATCAAAAGGGTTTGAAAAGACAACTTTGGGATGTAATTATCTCTTTTTGATAATACAGAGTCGGAGTCGGAGGCTTTATCATCAGTCAATGGCGTGGAACATCGTCAAATTCCAAGCGAAATTAGGGGTGAAACAATCATTTTACCAGTCCACGACAATGTTTTATGCACCCTAGTTATGGGCTAGAGTAGTATGCTGGATGGCTTTTATTCATTGCTGCTTTATTCTCTTATGCAGGTGTGTTCTGTCCACTTCAAGGATGGCAAACCAACTGCAGACCAGCCGTATCCAGTCCAATGCTTGGGTTACAAGAGTTATGTAAGTTAATTTACCACTTAATTTACCACAATCTTGTTCTATACTATTCTTTAAAAACCACACACATAGAATAGCCAATGAATTGTAATAACAATCTGACATTTTGAAGAAAGAAAAGAGTGGAAAGAAAATTCAATGATAGATTTTAGACTATTTTAGACATTTAAAATGATCTTCTTTTTGTATTTAATTTGTTTTTCTAATGATGCCATGTATTCCCCCATTGAATTTATGTTTTAAAATTAAAAAAAAAATAGTTAGGGGTAGAATCTGAACATGAAATTTGCGAAATATACCCCTTCAATTTTCTCTTTTCTTTTTCTAGGGAGGCGTGAATTTTGTCCTTCAATTAAGTATGATTGTGATGAACTTCAAATTCCTTACATTATTAATTTATCATTATTTTTATTATTAATACTATTTGATCTGTAACAGAAACGACTGACTCCTGGAAGGCCACAGCCAAAGCGACGAGTGCCACTCAACTCGACAGACATGGCGACTGATGACAAACAGCCTAATGAACTGCCTGATGAGGGAGGGAATGGCACTACTCACACTTCTATGCAGACCGAAACGCCAAAGATGGAGGATTCCCTTTTCAGTGGCAGGATATCCCCTTCAAGATCACAACTATGCCATTAAGGACCAATCGTGGCGCACCGTGTCAAAAGCAGCACAAACGGACCATTGTCCTGAAGCATCTGTTACAAACATGGATAATTGTGTCGTGAAATTTTACACAGGATTACGTTTGGCTGTGTTTTGGGCATTTGTAAATTCTCTTATCATGTCTTTGTCCTCTATACGAATTTTAAAATTGCGGTCCACGATCAGATTCTTCTTCTTCTCATGAGGCTTAGACTAGGCTTAATGTTCACAGACCTTGGAGTACGATTTCGCATCTCCAGGGCGACAGCATGTACAATATTTTCTACATGGTTGCCACTCATGGCAAACTACATGAGATGTAACATAATCTTCTGGCCGCCACGTGACACTCTGGCAAGAATTCGGCCCAAAAGCTTCGCTACTTTCCATCCGAAAGCTACCTGCATTATAGACTGTTTCGAGATCTTTGTACAAAGACCATTAAATCTGATGAAACGAGCCCAAACTTATTCAAACTACAAAAGCCATAACACATACAAGGCGCTTTACTGTATTGCACCTAATGGATTTGTGTGCTTTGTCTCGAAACTCTTTGGTGGACGTGCAAGTGACACTTTTATTTCAAGAAATTGTGGTTTTGGGGAACATTTGTTACCAGGGGACGAAGTGCTAGCCGATAGAGGCTTCACCATTACGGACATTTTACCACCAGGTGTAAAACTGTCGATCCCAACATTCACGAGGATTCAAAGACCGTCGCCTACCCGAAAAATGTGTGACGGAAACCAGACGAATTGCAAATGTACGGATCCATGTCGAGAGGGCGATCCGACGTTTGAAATGTTTCAAAATATTGAGTAGCACAATCCCTGCTACTGTTCAAAATGTTGATGACATTTTAATTGTATGTGCTGGCTTATGTAACCTGCAGCCCCTCTTGATTAATGAAGAAAGTGAATCAATGGACAGTGATAACAGTGAGGACACTGGCAGTGAAGGAAAAATTATTTTGGTTCTGAACAATAACTTAAGAATCATTTATGATTAAATGGTTTTCAAGTTATCGGAATGAAAGAAAACAAGTTGTACTCTCGCAAGGTAAACTTCCTGCAAAAAAGGAAATGTCAGTAGGAGTAGTCCCCCTACCATATTAAAGGAGGAGTACTTGCTCCGATTTTTGTTATTTCTATTTATAAATGATATATATCACCAGCTATTAAATCTGGAGTTATAACAATATGCTGATGATGTTATAATATGAGACTGGGAAAGATGTGCAATCTATAACCTCTGAATATTTATTTCACATTTTAATCTTTTTCCAATGTTAACAGGACCTTGTTGAAAACAATATACCTGAACATGTTATCCTGTTTAAAGATGTTTTAATAAATAATTGATTAATTAAAGCAATTAATGGTAGACTACATGTATTTACATGTTAGTGTATTTAAGCATGTTTTGAGCCCAATCAATTACATCTAGAGATATGCTGATGATGTTATAGTATATGAGACTGGGAAAGATGTGCAATCTATAACCTCTAGATTACTATCAAATATTTATTTCACATTTTAATCTATTTTCAATGTTAACAGGACCTTGTTGAAAACGATATACCTGAACATGTTATCCTGCTTCAAGATGTTTTAATAAATAATTGATTGATTAAAGCAATCAATGGTAGACTACATGTATTTACATGTTAGTGTATTTAAGCATGTTTTGAGCACAATCTATTACATCTGGAGATATGCTGATGTTATAGTATGAGACTGGGAAAGATTTATCTATAACCTCTAGATTACATATTTATTTCACATTTTAATCTATTTTCAATGTTAACAGGAACTTGTTGAAAACACAATATACCTGAACACTGTTATCCTGTATAAAAATGCTTTAATAAATAATAGATTGATAAATTAAAATAATTAATGGTAGACTATTTGAGTGTATTTGAGCATGTTTTCTAAACATTTTTGTCAAGAAGGGGGAGGGGTGGTGGAATCTATGTGCTAGGTTCCTTTAAAAAAACCTTTTGATCAAGATTGACTTGATCGATCTTCATGATTTATATGCCACTCACGCCGACCTCACAAATGAGGACCAATCACATTCATCATTACAGGCATTCCATGTTCTTTGATGCCCTTGAAATCGGTAACATAGTTTGGTTTTACATGTGAAAGGTATGTGTGTGTGTGTTTGTTAATTACAGTCCACTCCCGTTATAACGAGGTGCCGGGACCAAGCCAATTACCTACTAGTGTAATGAAATATCGTTATACTGAACACATAGGCACACGTATAGACACATGTGCACATGCTTGAAGTTGGGACCAGGAAATTGAACTTGTTCTAACGAAATCTCGTTGTACTAGTATGTTGAAATGACTAGCTAGAAAATACATATCTTTGTATTGAATGTTCTTGCTCATGTACAATAAAATAACGTGTGTATTAAAATTCCTGACTTTTGCGCCTAAAATCTCAGTTCCAAACATTCATTATGCTATTTTGCTGGTCACTTATGCCCCTTTATTCTACACTGTCTGACTTCATCTGTCCTTTCTCTCTCTATTTTCATTACTTCGTTCTTTTTTCCCACCAATTTTCTTGTATAATACTCCACTCCCGTTATAACGAGGTGCTCGAGACCAAGCCAATTACCTCGTTATAACAAAATCTCGCTACATGTATACTGAACACATAGACACATGTGCGCATGGTTGAAATCGGACTAGGAGAAATGCCTCGTTATAACAAAATCTTGTTCTATCTGTGGTTATTATAACGGGAGTAGACTGTACTGCTCTTTCTCTCTCTCTCTCATTTCTAAAAATTCTATTTATCACAAAATCATTACAAGGGAAAGGATATAATGGAAGTAATGGGCCATACGATGTTAGTTTATTAATCGTATTCTTGAGATGCATTTAACCATCATCATCATCATAGTTATCTACATTTAATCATTAATTAATAAAGATTTCCTCACATAATTCAACATTCATAATCTTTTTCTAAGCTGATCTATTATACAAAGTCTTATTCTTTATTTGTATACAGCAGAAGGCATGAACTGGAAAGGAATATGCAAGACAATGCTTAGTTCATAATTGATATTAGTTTTCAACAAGTTTTTATTTGAGCTGAAAATCTACGTTAACACATGCCTCACAGTCAAGTATCAACTGACTCTACAATCTACACACTTTTCCAATGACCAGCGAGGAGGATGATTACTTGACGAACAAAAGGTTGAATAATTGCACTTTAACTGCTGGTAAAACAAAGCATATTTAGATTCAGTTAGAGTGCATACATGTAGATTGATATTTCTAAATGCATATAGAGCATTATTACCTATACAAGGCATTTTAGCTGCAAAATAAAAACTTGTATTTTGCGCGCTACTACGAATCCCCAACCGGAGGAGGAAACATTTGCGATGTCGCCTTCTTCCGGGTTTTCCCTGTAGACCACTTTACAAAAACAGAGGGCGATATTGAGCGATGTTCCACCCTTAAAAAAAAATAAATAAATAAATTTTAAATAAAATAGGTAATAATAATTATATTGACTGGGCTTCTTTGGGTACATCAGACATATTGACGCTAAGACCATATTGCCCTTGTCTTCGACTCGGGGCAATATGATCTGAGCTTGGTCAATATTTCGATGTACCCCTCAAGCCTAGTCAATATAATATAAATGCGCCATCTTTCGATAAGAGTTACATAGTTTGTACAGGCTCTCAATTCAAATAAAGAAGAGAGTGAGATAATGGATAGACAGCCTAAAATATTTTGTTTTGACATTTTAACTTCTGAATGTGTTTAAGAGTTTTTATAATATTTTATGAATGATTTTTTGTTTTTGTAAACTTGCTGAAGCTCCACTGTAAAAAAAAAATTATAAAAAAATAAAAATAAATAAAAATAAAAATAATCTTCCAGATCTCATTCCCCTTGTAGGTCAGACATCCTTTAGCATCACACAGAATACATAGGCTATGAGGGGGGTAAATTGTACATGAAAACTGCCATTCTATTATGAGCATGTGCTAAGCTAGGGGAAAATACACTCCACCCTCTATTGTAGAAGATGGTTGTGTAGTCGACAGGTGTATGTTGTTTCCTTAGGGTGGAGCATAGCAAGTTTGCAAAAAAATATATATGTTTCAAAACATATTTTTATCAAACACATTCAGCAGTTTAAATATCATAAGTTATATGTTCAGGACTTCAAACCAACTGGAATCAGCTTGCACTTACATGGCACAGCCACAGTGATTCTGTTTTGAAAACAAAAATCGACAAAAATAAGATGCTTAAATAAACACAAATCTATTTACTGAAATTCGTTTTACTGAATGAGATAAGGGCTCAAAATAGTGCAAATACCGGTAATTTAATGTTATCTTCAGGTAAACTTTATATGCTCCTGACCACAATTTACAGGGCAGAATGTGTTGGTCTATCTGTTAACATAACTACTATAAAGTGAATTTTTAAGACTTTAATTTCTTGAAAATGTTTGATATTTTTGTACATATATTCCCACTCAGAGAAAAGTTCAACCTATAAAAGCTCTTTGCAGAGATGATTCATACAAGAACTTGATTTAGGATTATCTTACTGATTTCCTGGAATTACAATTTTTACAAGAACAGGCAGTTTCATTTTTAATCCTATTTTGTTTGAATATCCAATCATATGTTTTGCAGTGTACATTTTTAGAATACAAATTTGTGTAACTCCAGTTTTCAGAGCAAAGTACATGTAGCATAATGTAATAAAAACTTTTGAAAAACTGACAGTTAATAAGGACAGATAAATTTTTGGGTGTCACTGTGGGCTTCAGGTCAGGACTTTTCAGGGAAATTACTGTGTTTGACTCATTTCTTGAAATATACTTTAAATCATGGAGATCTACCAAAAAAGTATTTGATCAGCACAAAAGTGCAATGATAAGTTTTAATATTTTCTACTATTTCGGTAAATCTTTCTTGATTGATGTAGAACAATTTAGACATGTTTAGAGGCCCTTTATCTTCAAGTGTCCATGAGCTATCATGGTAGAAATTGCTGGAAGCAAGTGTCCAAAATACATTCCTCTAAGATGATGCAACTGTTTTCCCACCCACTCCTGATCATACAGAACATCTACAATCACTTGCTCAGATGGTGTCCACACAAGAAAATTACACTTACTTTTACCAGAACAATGCATTGCTATTTGCACCTGGTAATAATAGCCAGAACCAGCTGTAGTTTGGCGTAGAACGTAGTTTCCATTCACAACACGTACATCATATTTGTTGGCCTGAAGCATGTTGGTTAAACTGCCATTGTACTGTTCAAGTTTCTTTTCAGTTGGGCATTTTATCTCTAAAATTGTGTCTCTGTCCAAAATCCCATCAAGGCTAGCACCCAGCCAGTTGTCAGTTGGATGGACAACCAGTCCAGTAGATGTAATTTTCTTGCGGAAGGTGTGCTCATAGTAGCTCCGAGCTATCGGTTCACATTCTTGGCCATAGCGAGTAGAGGAGTTTCCCATGAATCTGTTATTGAGTTTTCTGTCCAACCAATTCTTTGGGTCGGCCTTCTTCGGCACTTCAAAAGCCCCACTACTTGTAATTCGGATCTTGCGTTGATCTTGCCATAGTGCTGAATCTTGAGATGTGGTAGCTGTTGCAAGGTGTTCACGCTGCTGCTCATCACAGGTAATGTACTTCTCATACACCTTGTTACAAAGATCACAATCTCGGGCCTCACAATTGCCATGGTTCTTCGGTAGGCCTAAATGGGCCTTATCTGATGAAAAGTTCACTGCCGTAGCCTTGAGAACATGATTTAAGATTGTCCCAGGGATGGCGGCCAGGCCAGCCACTGGATCAGTTGTTAAATGTCTGATGACATCTTCATCTGTTTCGAATGCCGTGGTTATTGCAAATGTTGATTTGGCAACAGTGTTGTCTCCAGCACGGATGTTTTCAACAGAGTCTGGGAGAACATTTGTTGACGTTGACTTATTCCACAAGCATTCCACATCTGTACATGCTACACCAATGTAGCCTTTGAGAGCGGCTTGGTTAATCTTGTAAGCAAGACCTGCTGTGTGGCTGCAGCATCTGCCTTGGTTAGCCATACAGTCACATTTAACTTCAAGTATTTCAGCTTTGTCTCTTTGTATTGTCACTTCTACTTCATGGTACTTGTTAATGGATTGGGAGTATCGCACTTTTCCCTTCAGCACGATGACCTCTGTACTTCGCAAACGGTGTGTTATTTGACCAACCCATCCAGATCTTAGATAGTTTTGTCCCTCAATCAGAGATCGGTAATTAGCATTAGGTTGCTCATCACAGGCCAAACGCTTTAAGAAGTAATCCTGGATACCTACCGAAAAAGGGTGAAAAAGTAAATACTATTTAATTCCTGCTCATGTAGTACATATGCCTAATGATTTTACAGTTTAAAGTTTTTTTTTAATTTAATTTCATTTTGAGACGTATTTTGCTCGTTCCTGCATTTCATTTTATTTTATTAATTTCAACATTCGCATTGTAAGCACATAGATCTTTGAAAAGAAACTTAACAAAACATTATTTTTTTTTAATGGTAGACCTATCATCTTTTATCATGCTTGAACATGATTGCAGTCACTCTTTATCTCGCTCTCCCGGGTGCTCCATGCACAATTGCACACACACACATACCGCAATGCAGCAACATGAAGCGGATCTTCCTGTTGAAACCCCATTGGCAATACTCTATCAGATTAACACTTTTTTATGAAGAAAATTAAGTAAAAAGTAATTGAACTACATATTGCATCATACCTTCTTCTGTTAGATATGGCCATTGCTGTAATCCCCCCATGAATCCATATTTAATTTATTTAAAAAGAATTAAAACAAATAAAAAATTATAATTCATATAGATCTAGATCTAGAGTCTAGAAGGTCTAGATCTAGATCTATTATAAGTAAATTGAATGTGAACGCAATTTATCAATGTCATGCATCAGTGTGCATGGATGATCAGGATTTAATGATGTATTCATCTTCATTTTCAGTTTTTAAATACATTACTGGTCAATTTCTTTTTTTTTTTGACTGTACAAATGTGAACCATTATTTGTAAAAATTCACGAAGTGAAGACAATAACAATAAACAATTCACTTTACTTTAGTCTATAGAATTGAAAAGGGAAGACGGTACCCATATCATTTATCATCTAAAAAACTGACGAAAAAGATGAATTAACACGAATATTTTACTCCGAAACTCCACTGGAGCGACGGACAATTTACAATCAGCGGCTCTCCGCCGGTCGCGAAGCAGCAGCTGACGAGTAGCCTCGCCGTCAAGTGCCCCATAACTTTAGATTGTTTGATGGAGTCACTGAAGGTATGCAAGGCTGCCGATCTCGACTGTAACTTGTTAGACTTAACTTAGACTAGTATAAAAGAATTGTTTTTACTTCGTCTTCGTGATTGTTTGTGGTACAAATCATAGGCCTACCTTGATCTGTTAAAAAGGCCACTGGCGAATGTCGTCGACCCAATTATCCATCTTGGTCTGGAAATTGTAGGGAGGGGAGGAGTTGTAGCTACGATGTCTTCAAATCAATAGCTATACAGCTCATCATCTCGTATTAAGCTGAACACCTATAATAAAAGAATGAACCCTAAATCAACCAAGTGCAATCAAGTTTTCTCACTTATTCCTTTTACCAATAAAAGAGGTCACTTTTAAAGACCAACAACAAAGCTTTGTCTTGTCACATTAGTCTTCACCTTATTAATTATATCTAACTTAGCATCTGATAATTCAAATACTCAATACATCATTCTTTCTTTGTCCTAACAGAAGAAAATGACACTATTAGCTTGATTAATTTAAATCATCCCAACAATAAGGCTTTCAAGAAACAACGGTCGTGTGTTATGAGCTCGCCACCCAAGTAGGGTGGTGCTGTTACGCTCTTTGCTATTTTTCAGCATTAATTTGTAAATTTTTCCAAAAGTAATAAAGTTTATTTAACAAGTTTGGTATAATTTTGAAGCTCAATTAGTGTGCTAGCTCCTGTGAAATATCATTGTTCTAGACTCTGGCGGATTCTGACGTTTTAAGTAGGGGACAGTAGGGGTGGTGCGGATGCGGCGCAGCCTGTACAAAGTCAATGGGAAATTTGAGATTTTGTGGTTGATTTTGGGAAAACTTAAATTTCTCTGCCAATTTTGGAATATGACTATAAATTTGGTACCAAATTGAAGCTTATGAGCTGCTTTATACCATCATATCACTAAAAAATGGGTTTAATGTTGCAATAGTACTTGGCAAGATCCAACCACCTAACAACTTTGAAAATCGCTATTTGTTTAATGCTAAAGTTCAGGTCATTGTATTTTTAATTCTAAAACTGTAAACCATAGGGAATTATACATTGTTTGAAAGGTTTTAATGTCTTCTACCAGAATATAACAATATTTTTGCCATTTAGGTGATGTAGATATTGTTATGATAAAAACAATGAGATTTAAAAAAAAATGTAAATTTCTTCAGACTAGATGTCTAGTCCTCGTAACTTTTTTATCTTGCACATGGTATACTTTTTAATGCAGATTTAGATTCCTTGTGGAATTTCCTTTCAGAAAATGTATACTTTTGTAGGGTAGGGTGTATACTTTAGGAGATACAGGTTTTTGAAGTGAAGAAGGCGCTGTGCGTAGTAAACTTGGCATGTAACGCAAAAGGCGGCGACCTTATAACACACGACCCAATCCATTATTAACCAGTTTGCTTTACAATATATAACATCACTCTCTGTGTCGTATGTATAGATATCATAAATGAATTAAACAAATAAAATTCATGGATAACATTAGACTATACTTGAATTTACTGTATAGATCACCAATTATTAACCAATAGAATATTCAGTTATTTTCATGCAAGTCTTCATACAACAATGATCATGAAAACATTTAAACATTAAACATTGTGTAATCGTACCTCCTGAAATAGAGTACCAGAAGAACTGTCTATCAATTAAGGCAGGCCCACACGGTCCCTGTCCTGATCACTCAGACCACTGCAGCTGACCACCTTCACGACCGTACCAGCCAACTACAAGTTCCATCCACGAAAGAACTCCTAAATAAATGAACACACCATTTCCTTATAACCTCTAGTATAATATCCATTATGAAATTATTAGATTTAACTGTAAGATCCCTAACTGTTAACGTTAGACCAGTTAGAATCTAGATCTATGTCTGTTCAACATAGGTCTATTACATAACGTTACAACGGTACACCGTACACACGCTCTGTGTCCCGGCAAATATTATTAGAACTCTAACACTAACAGTTACAACTCTTCTCTCAGTTTTGTACTTGACTTACATGTTAAACGTAGTATTATGTCACCATGTCAACGTAGTCCTGCATGATATATATGTCATCCTGCACCACCTGCAGTTCTCCAAACTGGAGACAACCAAGTGAAGAAGAAGAAGATCTGTCGAGGTCAATGCAACATATCAAACTGCACTGCACTACGTCAGTGCTTAATTTTCTTGCATACATATTTTTCGCTGCGCTTTTGCATGCGCTGCAATGCAATGTAAGCTAGCTAGCTGCAGTCAGACGCCCCCCAGTTATGGCGTCACCTTATGAGGGCGCACTTCCACCAGAAGTCGCCCGAATCGGTGTATAGATGGTCTTTCTAGACATATTTGATAACAACTTATATATTTCTTACTAGTGAAGAAGACAACAGAGGTGAGCCCCATAGACATTTGGCCTTTGTAGAGAGGTGGCCACTATAAAGACAAGTTTGACTCTAATTCCTCTCCCAATCTCTTGAGATAAACTTGAATTATTTGAGAGTTCTATTTTCATTGACTAGTTGTACCAATACATACATGCAATATACAATTAGACCTGTCTCTATTGCCCTTCTCTATATAAAGGCTACCTGTCTATAGTGTTCACCCTAATTATCTTCTTGTAGAAGGAAGTAATGTAGAACCTGTCTTGAAAGACCACCTGTCTGCAGTAGTCACTCCCTTTGAGAGGCTTTTATGGACAGGCTTCACTGTGATAGCTAATTTCTGAAATTTGATTTTGAGTATTGATATTTAAATCCAGCAGAGATTAATAAGGCGTCCAACTGGAAATGAATGGATTTCCTATTTTAATCTCTGAGAATTTATATTTGATCTGCTTTTATGCGTGCTATTTGTGTTACTTAGAAATGTCTGTTGTGTATTCTTCACCTCACATGGCATGCAATTGAAAAAAAATACATACATTTTTCAACAAGTAATACAAATACAAAATCAAATTAATAAAAGTGCACTGGTGACAGTTAACATATAGGTGAGGTAGAGAGAAGAAGGAGGACTTTGTATGCAAGAGAGAGACAGATAGATCGACAGAGAGAGAGAGAGAGAGAGAGAGATCTATCGATAGAACGAGCAGGTCTTTCCCTATTCAGAAAAAAATCATAACAAAATTCGATACAATTGTGTACATGTCAGTTATCATTTTTAAAGACAGATTAAAGTGACAAAATACGGTCTATATTTCTCTTGTGTTACCATGGGAAATAATTTGTTTTGTTTAAAAAAAAAGAATATCAAATACATATAAATCAATGTAAAGTTATTACATTCTGTAACTCTTATTTGTCCATAGGTTGAGGGTATGGTGAATGTCTCCCTCTATGTCCAAGCACATTCTGATGTAATGCTGATCTTCCTGGGAGAGAAAGATTGGATCCAAGATAAGAGTAGGCTCCTCAGTATGGTAAGTGAAGGATAAATCAGGGGCCTGTTTCATAGAACTTTTTATCAATAACAAATTCTAATACCGGTATTCTATGTCAAATTTGCTCTCAGCCAATCAAATGCCACAATTTCGGTAGCTTATAACAGTTATTGTAATGTGTTATTGATAACAAGTTTTATGAAACAGGGCTCTGGGGTATTAGATTTGAACACTGTTTTATGTCATTGGTTCTTATAGACCCTGTTGGAAGTGAAAAATGAAATAGATGAATTATATATCAACGGAAAGCTTATAAGCCATATATTACAATAATATCAGTAATACTGTAAAGGTAGAAATATTTGTGGTAGATTAATTTTCACAGATTTTGCGCTAAGATCGGCAAGCGCAAATTTTAGAACTCGCAAAAATATAAGCATGGCTTCTTATGCATGTTTTGAACAGGCTGAATTGCGTGCAACACAAATTTAAGAACCCGCTAATATGTTCAGCGTGAAAATTAATCATGCCAAAATACCAGCGTTTACAGTATGCTGTTTTAGTGTCTGTCAGAGGAGTAGGTAAACATCTCTCTGAAAATTTGAAATCTAAAGCTTTAAAAATAGGAAATTGTCGACCTAAAAATTAGCTGTCGACTTGATAAAATCATCTTATGAGGAGAACGCATATTCACAATGACTTTGCATTAACTAAGCAAGGCTCATTGCCTCGGCTTTAATAGATGAGCCGATTGAGTCCACATGTTATGTCGTCCCTGTAACTGAGGCGAATTTGTCCCCTATTGACCCGTAATTTGGAGGGGTGCTGAAAATGAGGCTTTTATGAAAGGGAAAATATTTGTTATTCTTTTATATTTGTATTCTACATTCATTCAGCTTTCCTCGGACATAGAGTTGTATTTTCATCATATAGGGTCTTTAATCGTGGAGACATGACCTTCACGGATGTAAGAAAGTTGAAGATTTAGTTGTATTTATTTATTATTATGGATGAGATTTGTTTCAATAAATACTTTGGAAAAAAAAAGAAAGTTGAAGAAAGATTATTTGTGAAGGTTATTGCAATCTTAAGGAATTTCTTTGAATCATTTCTCTTTTTAAATGATAATATGCAGTGTGGTATAAGTAGAATTATTATTGGATATATGTTGAAAATCAACACTTTTTATCCCCTCGCCGACGAAGTCGGAGGGGATGTAGAAACGCTGCTGTCCGTCCTTCCTTCCGTTCTTCCTTCCGTTTGTAACAAATTTGGTTTCCGATCGATAACTTTAGTAATGTTTGACGGATTTTAATGAAATTTGATATGAAGGTACATGGTATCAAAATACAGGCTAAGTTCGATTTCGGAGTATGTAGGTCAAAGGTCAAAGGTCATAGCTCATTAAATGTGCGAATCTGGTTTCCGATCGATAACTTTAGTAATGTTTGACGGATTTTAATGAAATTTGATATGAAGGTGCATGGTATCAAAACACAGCCCAAGTTTGATTTCGGAGTATGTAGGTCAAAGTTCAAAGGTCATAGCTCATTAAATGTGCGAATCTGGTTTCCGATCGATAACTTTAGTAATGTTTGACGGATTTTAATGAAATTTGATATGAAGGTACATGGTATCAAAACACAGCCTAAGTTTGATTTCGAGTATGTAGGTTAAAGGTCATAGCTCATTGAATATGCGAATCTGGTTTCCGTTCGATAAGTTTAATAATGTTTGACGGATTTTAATCAAATTTGATATGGAGGTACATGGTATCAAAACACAGCCTAAGTTCAATTTCCAAGTATGTAGGTCAAAGGTCCTAGCTCATTAAATATGCGAATCTGGTTTCCATTCGATAACTTAAGTAATGTGTGACAAATTTTAATGAAATTTAATATGAAGGTACATGGTATCAAAATACATTCTAAGTTTGATTTCCGAGTATGTAGGTCAAAGGTGAAAGGTCATAGCTCATTTAATATGCAAAAACACCTAATTATATATGTGAAAATGTGGTTAACTTCCTTGCCTAGTAATATGATAGTATAGTCTAATGGAGGTAATTTGTTCTGACGTATATAGGCCATTTGAACCCTCCGAGGGGATGCTACGCTTTGCGTTGACTTGTTTTGTATTTCAATACTGAATGTATTTTTTCTTAAAATGTCTTTAAACTATATTTTTGTATGAGGGGAAGTACATTGTATGACATATTGATAGTCATAAGCAATTAAACTGCTCTAAGGATTATGTCAAGTTGTTTGATAGTACCAGTACATATACATGTAACTTTCAAGTCCATCATAACACTTAAACTGAAAGTTTTTCCTGTATACTGATTGTTGCTTGCAGTGGCAGTCATTTGTCATCAAACTGGCAGAGCTGGAGCTTGAACTTCAGCAAGTCCTGGGCGATAAGATGACCAATCAGGTAGGAATACGAGTTGATAATTGTGTAAAATTAAAGAATGGCACACATTAAAATCCAGATATTCCATTACCAATTTAGTAATGCCGGACTGGGTTTACATGGTTTAGTAACTAATGATCCGATGTTTGATCCTTTTCTACCTTTCTTTTGTTCTTTGTGCCTTGTTCCCTCTATGTATTTTTTTCCTTCAGATTACCCTCTTCTTCTATCCTCCCCCCCCTCTCTCTCTCTCTCTCTCTCTCTTTTTCTCCTCTCCTCTTCTCCTCTCCTCTTCTCCTCTCCTCTTCATATTTCTATCTCTCTCCCCTCTCTCTCTCTATTCATAGTCTTTCTTCTTCCCACATCTCTGTCTTTCTCTCTTTGCACTTCTCTCTCTCTCTCTCTGTCTTTCTCTCTTTGCACCTCTCTCTCTCTCTCTCTTCATACCTCTTTCTTCTTCCCACATCTGTCTATCTCTCTCTCTCTCTGTCTGTCTCTCTCTTCATACCTCTTTCTTCTTCCCAAATCTCTCTCTCTTCATGCTTCTTTCTTCCCAAATCTCTCTCTCTCTCTCTCTCTTTTTCTCATTCATTTTGTCATAAGGAATAGTAAGGAGGCCATCGACTTCCTATGACATTTGAAATTGTCTATATTTTTTTTTAAAGACTGAACAGTATTCCACAGAATATTTGTCTATATGTTTAATATGTTTAATAGTCTTGCAATTGTAACATGATCATCAAAAGTTTTGTTTCATTTTTCTTTTTCTACAGTCTTACTATCTATATTTATTTATCCTTTTTCTTAGGAACAAGATCAGCTTTACAACTTTCTCCAGTTCAGTCCTTATGAGAAGTCTGTGAAAAGTAAGCCTTTGTTTTTCATCATGATTTTAATCCTCAAACCACCATGAATACTCATAGCTATCCCACCACCAAGGAGAAAAGTGGTATAGCGCCATCTCTTGGCCAAACTCTGTAGGCAAACTTGCTTTAATATTTATACTCTTTACATGCACTTGACATATAACTACATGTATCTTCATTTATTAATCACTTTTTTCTTGGTTCTATGTATTTGTATGACTGTGTACAAATAAATAAATTTATGAATATATAACACAATTATATGTTTCTGGAAATAAAAGTAATTGTTTGCAAAGCCAGGAAGAGTAAAACAACATATACATTATTAAAGTATTCTGTCAAAGTAAATTAAATTTTGCATTTTTGTCTTCTAATCATCTTCAAATACTAAAGCAATATGACTTAACTAAACAGTGGTGATATTTTGAACAAATTTAAATCTATATTTATGTCCCTCCAGCTAATACAAGTGGTGTCATGACAACCCAGAATAGAGAGTTTGTGAATGTCGTTGAAGCTATGCACGAAATGTTCATCTCCAAAGAGCATGTCAGCCATCTTGTGATGAGGTATGTGTAATGTAATAGCAAAGCAATAACAATGGATCATTTATGAAATTCAATTGTATCCATGTTTTCAGTGTTTCTCATTAAAATGTCCCTCAAAATCTGTTTGTCAGGAAGAATGTTATATGAGGCTAAAGAATATACCCTACCCCAGCTTTTCAGTAAAGTAAATATTGATAATTTTTTTCTTTCATTCTTTAAATTTATATATTTTTCACTCTCAGTAATAGAAATCTGCTTCATGATTTGCATGTTCATACATATTCATGAAAAAAAGTTTTTTCTTTTCTTTTTTTATATTGGACTTTGGTATTTTGTTATTTTTGTTTAGAATAGTTTAGTTTTAAGTCCAAAGGTTAAATAGCCACTGACATGGCAACAGTGTGCACAAAGATAGAGGCAGAAACCATCTTTGTGCTTTTCATTTTTCTGGACTTTGAATATATATAAAGGAGGCGCTATAGCTCAGTTGGTAGAGCAGTGGTCTCGTAATCCGTTGACCCGGGTTCGAAACCAAGTCGATGCGCTAGTGCCCTTTGGTAAGGCATTAATCCTCATTACCAGGTCCCTCGGAGAGGACCTAAAGCCGTTGTCAGTCTGGTTGCTTACTTACAAGCATTTATGCTTTCTTAGCAGTCAGGTAAAACCAGGTAAATAAAATATTCCATTGCATCGTATTAGAATTATTTTGTTGTTTTTGTTGTTTTTATTGCAGAGGTCAGCACAGCACAGTGATAGGGAGTCAAAATGATGCCTATCAGACTTACTTTCAGCCACTGAAGGCGCAATCCAACACTACCACATCAGCATCATCATCATCACCTTCATCTGCATCGTCTTCTCCTGTCATGCAGGCAACAACTGCCATGGCAACAAGACAGGGTAAGCTAGAGGTCCAAGCAGAGAAGATGCTTTTGAAAGATCATGGCATCAAGTTTATTTAGCATCTTGTTGACATTATCACCATCATCATCATCTTCATCATCTTCATATCCTGGAATACATGCAATGCCTGCCACAGAGATGTTCAAGCTGAGAAGATGTCTTTGAGAGATATTCGTATCATATTTCTTTTAATAGTATCTTCTCATCATGGCCTTCAGCAATGCGTATGTCTGCAAGGAGGCACGCAACATCCACCATGGATGTTGCTGGCTTCTTCATTGTCATCTTTGTCTCCCGGGATGCATGCAACCTCCGCTAAGGCAATAAGACAGGGTAAACTGGAGACCCAAGCAGGAAAGATGCGCTTGAGAGATCATGGTATCAGGTTTCTCTAGCATCTCCTCGTCATCATCATTACCCCTGTTGTAATGATCATCTTTGCATCCCGGGATGCATGCAACCTTCACCATGGCAGTAAGACAGGATGAGCTGGAGACCCCAGCAGTGTAGACGCTTATAGATTAATGCATTCAGTTTCCAATGCATCATAGGTATGTCCATTGTGGTAATCTGGTTGGAGTCCCTAGATCTGCCATCAGCTTTTCTGATTATGTTTGTTGTCAATGGACGCTGGGAAACAAGTGCAATAACCTGAATCTCTTCTTGCTTCCCAGAGAAACTATATACATTGATCAGCATAGAATGAAAGAAAATAGTTTTGTTTTTAATCAGGTCTCTTTTATTTTCTGTTTCATCAATATTTTTACCTCTATTATTTCCTCCATTTTTCTATTTTTGTTTTTATTTTTCAAATGACATGTACATATATATTGTCAGATATTGGTGTCCCCAACTTGATTTTGATTTTGACAACTTGATTGCCCAAGATCATAGAATTCAGAAGAAAATCAACTGACTTTTATTCAACATAACCAAGTAACGTCATGTCAAAGGCTGTTGTGTATTTTCTGCAGCACCTGGTGATTATTATATTGGGCTATTTAACTGTTCAAATACATATTTTAATTTGATGGTAATGAGTTAACTAACCTATCTTTGTTGGTGATCATGATCATGCTATTAATAACAATAATAATAATGTTGATCATGAAAAGAATCAGAGATATTTTCGTAATGATATTTAACTATTTAACTATTCAAACACATATTTTAATTTGATGGTAATGAGTTAACTAACCTCTCTTTTAGGGGGATC
The DNA here is from genome assembly GCA_037976565.1 of Mesocentrotus franciscanus. Taxonomy (NCBI): domain Eukaryota; kingdom Metazoa; phylum Echinodermata; class Echinoidea; order Camarodonta; family Strongylocentrotidae; genus Mesocentrotus; species Mesocentrotus franciscanus. Next base: position 26,155,173 of record CP137672.1, read on the forward strand.
ATGATCATGCTGTTAATAACAATAATAATAATGTTGATCATGAAAATGATCAGAGATATTTTCGTACTGAGAATTAAACTTTGATACACAGTCGGCCTGGAAGCAGAAAAGCAGAGAAACAAATAAGTGAAACTTTGAGGTGACTTCGACAAAGACGGAAAAGTCTTGAAGTTTTGAAAATTTAAATCGCTAATGATATGATGAATCTCAAATTGGCAATTCAATCATGAAATGTGATGTTATAGTAGAACTACTTATTGATTTGTTATGCACTGAAAATGTTGTAAATCCCTTTCCTCAAGTTTACGATGAAACAGAAATATATCTTTTTTGCAATTTTTGACACATTATGTGTGCCACATTTTACATGTCCATTCATGAAAAATATGTCTGTTCTCTTATACAAATTTCGAATAAGGGACATTTTAATTGTAGTTTGGTACAAAACAAATTGAGAGGTTGTCCAACTATGTCTTCGCACGTCATGGCAGAATTGCCAATAGATTAGAGCTTTCAACTATTAAAACTTCACAACATTCAAATTCTTTGTCAACTCATCTAAATCTTTCCCTGATTGGTTTTTCTGATATGTGGGTTTTCATTCAGCTGTTTCATTATGAAGGTTAGGTTTCGTTCTCTTTTAACTACACTGGTGTGAGGTCTACACTGGGACTTTAAAATATTAAACTTGATCATGGCATGTAGCAAGGTTCCACACTAACTTGTGTTGCAAGGGGGACCTGATCAATCTGATCAATCTTTTAGAGTCATTATGCACAAACTCTATTTGAAAATTTCCAAATTATAGGGGTTCGGACTTAGATTTGGGGCCCCCATGTGTACCGGGGCCCTGTTAGTGAAGAGCCCTGCATATAGCCTAGTGTTGTTTTGCATGTAGATGTATAATTGTTACAGATCTGAGTTGAAAAATAACAATCACTTTGTGGTATTTGTGATGTAAATGAATCAAATTCATGTATTTTGTTGTATGAGAAATCTAAATATATGCAGCTCGATTTAACCATATGCAATGGTGTTGTATTGTTAATTTATTGGTAGCGAATTCTAGAGGAATTGTATATAGTGATAATTGATATGAATGGTTATACAAAATTGTGTTTTTATTGGAAACATGGCATTAATGCAAGAAAGACGGATTTCATGAAACCTTTTGATGTTCAAACACACAAATAATATATACTCTTGTGCACTTGTGCCAATGTATGATCTTCCTTCTTAAAGTGAACATATTCAATAGTTACAGCATAGCTGCCTAGGTCTTGTTTTGTATGCAAGTATTGTGGATATATATATGTGATAGTATCATACTGAATACTTAAGAAAATGTGGATGGATCGTTTTGCGATTTTCTCTCTTACCTATTTACTTTTTTCTATTTCACGATTGCCTGATGTATCATGGATGTCAAGTTTTATGTGAAAGATAAACCATCAAATTTTCCAACAACAATTGTGGATTTGCCAACAGAAATTTTGAAAGGAAAGTCGCGAATATTCTGTGGCAATGCCCCAGAAAAGATATCAAATGACTTGGAACCCCCTTCATTGTCGCAAATTTGCCAACAGAAATTTTGAAATGAAAGTTGCAAATATTCTCTGGCAATGCCTCAGAAAAGATATCAAATGACTTGGACCCCCCTCATTGTCGCAAAATTGGAAATAGACAAGAAATATTTTGTTATGTACCCTTACCGAATGATGATGTAACTTAGTATACTTAAGAACATGTAATCTCTTTATTGATCCTGTCAAGTTGTTATGCAGATATATATCGGAATTCAGAAACTCACGGCGTATATTCTCCAGTACACGTACATTCATATTCAGCATGTATGTTTGTATGTTAAGGTTGATGTAGATGTACATGTATGTATGTATGTTCTATAACATAGTAACTATGTATTTCACCTAACTTTTACATGTCGACTACTTGACTTCATAATATTCTGAAGAAGAAAAAAATTGTATGCAATGAGTACATGTAGCAAAGTGCAAATATGTTCTGAGAAAAAGTGAGAAAATTAATGTGAACTAAAACTGATTTTGACATGTTATTACTGATAAAGATGTACTTGATGCTGTATGATGTTAATATTTAATATATTCATTATACATGTAAAAGCTTTCACAACTACACATTGCCAAATGCATTTATACTTGTCTGTGATACTGTTTTCAAAATCATATACATTTGCACAATGAACATACAACTGTTATGACCAAGTCTAAATCTGCATTTTGTCTGTTTTCAAATTGGAAAAGTGGCAGGTGTTATTATCATTTAATAAATAGGACATGCCAAAATTCCATATGTATTGAATTAGATGGAATTGTAATGTCTGGTATGTAGATTTTTTTTCAGTGCAACAATCGTCAATACAAGAGATTGAACAGGATTAGGACATCATGTTCAAACATCGTTTTCTAAGGGGAGATTTATTTTACTTTGTTTTTCCTTCTTTTTTTTCTTCAATAGGCCACCATTGCTACAAAATTTGTTACATGTATGTGTCCAAAATGTGCTACCAAAATTTTTCAGATTTTGCAACCAAAAGATGTATGATAACTGTTACAGATATCAAGAACAGGTGAACTTGTGTAGAATTAGCATCCAAAAGAAATCTTCTAAATTGTAATGCTAATTTGTGCTAAATAGGCGGGAAAGCCGACCTAGTTGTCCTAAAGGTCAACGGATTCAACCACAACCTGTATGGCACCATATTGTTTTCCCACCTTGCACAGAAAAGACATTCCATGCATGCAATTTACAGTGGTACAAGCCTTGAATGTAATTAACCTGAGAATGTTATTAACATGAGAAAGTAGATTCCATGTACATTTCATACCAGAGATGTTTTAATGAACCTCAAAAAAAAGACATTCCAAAGCAACAGGTGTTGTGCAATATACTTGTATCTCTTGATTTAGTTCAATGCTTAGGTGGTTCACCTTTACAACAACAACAAAAATTATGTTTGAACATATTACAAAAATGGAGACTATGTTATAAATGTCTTTGTTTAATAGACACACAAATATATATTGAGTGTATAGGACAGCTGATGACTTTTGTCGTTCCTTTCTTTTAGCATTTAAAACTAAAATGGAAACTGCAATGTAAAGGTCATTTAAGATAATTGACACTTATACATGTATCTTAGTTCATATCATAGTTGGTCCACCTTTCCAATTTCTATGTTCATATTTAAAGGTATCTGGTAACTTTGTCTCAGATTCTGAAACAAAATCCTGGATTTAGCTCATGCTTCAATGATAATTATAAACCTTTAGATCAGTCAGGAACCCCATGACTTTTACAAGCCGATCGCCTGTCTGATTATCAAGATATTTATGATTGGAAATCAAAACCAAATTTTGCATTTTCCTAACGGTTTTCCTAACACTACAGTCTATTGGGGAAAACGAGTCTGGTAAAAACGATCGCTCAAAGATCTTTACTTTTTTGAGGCACTTCTTGATCATTTTGAAGCGCGATTTTTGTAGGGCTTCAATATTACACCATATCATAGACACTGATAACACGTAGGGCTGTGCATCTCAGATTTAACATTGTTAAACGATGCCTTTAACAAAAGTTTAGACTTTCATAAAGCTTTTTTATGATGTAACTAACACTGCCTTTCTCTTCCTTTTAAACCCAATTTTGTGCATAGTATACCATAGATGGCATTTTGCAATAACATTTTAAAAATACTAACCCAGATTATCATTTAGGACAAGGTTTTCCTCTTGTAAATCAATTTTGTATTCATTCTAGTAATTCTTAGAATAAAAGGAAGTAGGAACCCTGCCTGTAGAATATATTTGACATCAACATATAACATTTATTTGGTAAAAAATCTTGTTTTTAAAGTAATTGCATTCTATGTCACTCCATCCTGTACATAAGTCACATACTGAATTATTTTGAGATATTAAAATCTATGCTTTGATATCTATAATACTCTTAACTATGAAACCAAAAATTAGTTATTTTCAGACTTTCTGCCTTATTTCAATTTGTGCATAGTTTATATGTTGTCAAAGCTGCTGCAATAGCCAATATTGTACATTGCATGTATAGTTCATTTAGGAAAGTTTTAATGTAAGTTTTATGCAATTAATACACAGGTTACCATTGTCAAAGAAAATCCAAGATGAATACTGTTCATGGTGTAAAATCTTGTTTGGATTGGTACAGATCAGTTTAAGGAACAACCCATTTTTGGCATGTTTGAAATATTGAATGAAAGTTTTAGAATCGTCGAATCCCATAAATCATTTTGTCTGTTTGAAGCCAGGAGGTCATAAGTATACAGAGTTAATGCCCTTTGGCTCCAAAGACATGATTTTTGTTCAGACAGAGAAATACATATTTGATTGGCCTTTGAGTAAGCTCCATACATGAAAGTAAAAATATGTAATTGTTAAACGCTCTCTAGGGGTGGTTTAATAGGTAGTAAAAACAAGCTAAATAAACTTTGTATATTTTAATGTTTATGTTTAATCCTGATATGGTTGTGTAGTGTAGTTGAATGCTACTTTTAAAACACCCAACAGTAGATGACCCAACATTTGCTCCGGCGACAACTGCTCAAGGCTTTATTTCATCAAAAGGTGTAGGGTTGCAATTATAGGTGTTAGGTTTAATAGCTATAGGATTAGGGTTATAGGGTTTGGTATATTTTGTTGGGTCTCGGGTTGAAGTTTGAGAATTCTAGAAGTCTTTGAATATTGACCTCGGAGCAAATGTCGCTGGAGCACGCATCATACACCTGAATGGTAAAATGAAACTTTGTTGATATTTTAGCCTGTGCCTTTTGAACTGGTTTTTATGGAAAGCTGTGTTTTCTTTATATGCAACGATTTTTACCCCACATTTTTCAATTCACATGCAGTCCCTCATAGCTCATGATATATAAATCATATGCCTTTTTGTGTTGAATTTCTGTGGGTTATGATTGTTTGTGTTTACACACAACCTAAATCTAAAATGGCCTTTCAGGTGAAACTGAAAACATTTCCTCTGCTGAGAGCCAGAAGGGTGTCATCCATACTCTTCATTTACCCTTTTTTTCTTCATGTAGTTAATGCCCTTCTGTCTCTCAACAGACAAACAAAGCACCATTTAAAGAGAAGGTTGAGTTCTGGGGAGATCGAGGTGAAAAATCATTTATGAGCGTTTTCATTGTTATTATGCAAGTGTGGAAGCTAGAACATCAAAAAAGTTTCCTGAAAATTATGGCTCTTCAAATGCCTTCATATTCTAAATATGACATGTAACAGCTTAAAAATGAGGACCACATTTTTATGCCACATGTTTGTGTAGTCCCTTATACATCTTTCTGTGTACAGTGCTTGTTACTTTTATCAAGGCTGGGCCATATTTCCTATCATTTTGATGATTCCAGAACCTTGCAGTACACACTAATACTTATATGCTACATGATCAACTTTTTCTGATCGATTCCACACCGTTTCTTTCACAATGCAATCGCATGACCAGAACTCAACTTTATCTTTAAAGACTTTGTAAGCAATAAGGAGATATTTTGCATTAAAATTTCAGTATGTGGTCTAACTTCTGAACTTATTTGATTAGAAAAGAGCACAAGAGTGCATAAGAGATATTTGGTTTGGACTTATTGCATTGTAAGATGTATACATAGTAGAAGAAAGGAAAGAAATGTGGTATTAGTAGCAGGCTTTTTGACCTTCTTTCCAAAAGCTGAAACAGTTTATTGCCAATAGACTGCATGATTTAAAACATTCATGTAGCTTAAGTAGTAGTAGTAGTAGTAGTGTTTGTAGCGGTTATAGTATTTGTAGTATTTGTAGTATTTGTAGCAGTTGTTGTAGTGGCAGTATTTGTAGTCAGCCTACATAACTTTAGTAGCAAAAGTATTTTAAGGCTAGCGGCCAACAGAAACAATGACGAAACCTTTGTTTTCAAAGAGACGTAAAAGCGATGTATCACTTCTCTCAAATAAATACATATTCATTGTGTGTAATATCCATATTTTGCATCGCAGAACTAATTGGTCTGCAAAAAATATCAATGTATATTTGTTGTATTATTTGTTCAAAGACTGCAAATGATTTGTTATGGTCAATCATAACAAGTTGCATTTTAGAATGCATGAGACAGTGTGTCTGAACTGATTAAATATCTGAACGCATAATTCTGTTCAGAGGGGAAAGGCATTGATTCTGAGGTATAGAAGGTAGTGAGTTAACGTTTCTGTGGCTCCAAACGGACAATGATATATATAGGCCTGTATTTTGGACAGAAATTGTGGGTTACGTAATATCACCCCAGTTAGATCACGAAGCATTAAGTTGGAGTAGAAATATCCTCTGTATTGTATAGACAATATTATATCAAAAACTACATGAAGACAGTAATGAATTGGTGATTATTTATTTTCTGGTAAACTGTGTAATATATATATAAAATATAGTTACTCAATTATATTTCTATGTGGTAAAATTTTTGTCATGTTGTCAAATGTATTGCTTTTATTAAAAACGGCTATTGTCATGCTCGCCAATCTAAAATGTTTGCACTTGAATTTATTACGGGAATGTTGATACAATTTGAGAGAAAAGAGAAAAGCTGCCCCCAAGGGAATGCAAAGTGTGCAATTTGTGTTCAGTTCAGTTCAGTTTATTAATATCATCATTTCGCAGCCTCGGCTGAATTGCATGACAATTTACAATTAAAAACATATATTTCTTTAACAATTGTTTCAAATAATACCAGTTAAAATACAATATAATAAACGAAGACAATGAATCTTAGTCAATACTTAGTTCATCTTCTACTATAAGCAATAAGAATAATGCAATCATGTATTTTTACTGCTTATACGAAGTGATGGAATCAATTCATTTTTAGGTCAAGAACATGGCATACACGTCAACTATATAGATTTTCTAAGAATAAATTGTTCTTATTTTAAGTGAGAAGTAAGTACGAAAAACCAAATTCATGGCATGAGAAGCAAAGATTTTCCGTAACAGAATATTGAATAGATTATTTTTAACATATACAACAACAAATCTTTCCATTAATATTATGTAATTTGGTTTTGCATCATTCAGTAGAAACTGGGTAAATACGTAATTGATATGGTAATTTAGTGCTTAATCACATTAAGTACATCTTAAAACCTTCATATCAATTATTATATTTTCCTCAAACAATTACTTATCTCTTTCTCTCACTTTTCTTTCATCAAAGGCAACTTCATGTCGCGAAAGACTTCTCCTTCAATATTGCCTTCTGAACCATCTTTGTTCCTCAATATATAAATTCACTGAATGAAATCAAATAGGCTATTCAGGAATATATTCATATGTGTATGAATATTGTATTTGTTATATATGTTATCTCAAAGGCTTGTCCAAATTGTTTATGATTTAGCAATAATGCAGGTAAATACTGCTTCACAAAAAAAAAAAAAACGATTTATGTAGAACAGCTGAATGGTTGAATAGACTGGTGTACTAACATATTCAAATTTTGTATGCATACTTTTTAAACAAAGATTGTTCTTGACAACCTGAAAGCTTGCCCGAGGCTTGCCCGCCATAGCAACACGAAATGTATGCAGACTGGATTCCAAGTATTTAGTTCATTCATTAATAACAGGTTAATGGAATAACTCATAACTATAGGTCCCAGGAAACAAACATCCATAAATTTGAATATGTTAGTAAATCGGTCTAGACTCTATTGTCAGTTGGAAAGAAAGGGTCTCTAACCGAAATACAGACCTGTTATGCATACTTCTCAAACACAAGTTATTCTTGAGAAGCAAAACCTTGCCAAGGACCTGCCAGACATAGCAACAAACAATATGCAAATGAATTCCATCCATTGATATAAAATTATGCATAGCAGGTGAATTTAATATTGAGTAAGTATGGGTTCTCAACAAAATCATGCAAGAACTGAAATACATGAGATAATAGGTCGTGTGGCTCTGCTGCTTTTTTAATGGTACAGTATTATGAAGCTTTTGGGCTTGGTAAGAACAACTGTGACATTGGGAAATTAATAATTCATTTACAGGTGAAGTGAAATATTTGGTGCTATATCAGACATCCTTGAACAAACGTCTACCCCTCATTTTGGGGCATTTTTTCTTGTGCGAGCCAGCTGGGGCTGCTCAAGAGCGTGGGTCGGAAGAAGTGCCTACAAGTACATTGAATATTAATATATATATATAGTATTCCAAATCTTTGATAAGCAGGACATGTTTTGGTCAAATTGGGGGAGGGGGCTGTTATCCCCAATGCCGCCCCTTATGTGAGATTTATTGTTTAAAAAAAATATATACATATCCTTAGTATTTAGGAGCTGGTGTGCATTTCTGAAAGGGGCAATATGCAATGATGCAGTATTTTACGTATCTACTAAAAAAAGGGGTGTAGCCCCATTCCCCCTCCTTTTTGTCCCCTTCTCATTCTCTCTCTCTCTCTCTCTCTCTCTCTCTTGCTCTCTGGTTCCGCAATCCCTGCTATTGACCTTTACCCCTGGCCGTTGGCGTCGATCTGGTGGAAGAGGCCAACTTCAAATTTGCAGAACATATTTTTAAACTATTTTTAACGGGGCATAAAGTCTTAGAAATGATTTCTTTTATTATTAATGATATCATTATTATTTTTCACTGAAGACAACTTTCCATCTGGATGTTATGGTCGAGATAGAAATCACATAATAGTGTATCTGCAGAGGTGTTAAACAATTTTTGTTTTGTTTTAAAGGTGAGAACATTGTAAGATCCACATGTTTCACTGTTTGTGAGATGTAAGGTCCGTATTACATCGAAATCTAGATCCAAGGTTGGAAGGAACTACTTTCTCCAATTTATATAAAACCATTTATACGGAGAGTTTGGCTATAAGTCAGTTACAACGGGTACCACAATGGTGTTCATCTCACTTGTCCAACAAATAAAAGTAACATCTATCACACCGCTTCTCATTGAACCAAAGTTGGCAATACTGTTTAGACGGCGCTGTGTTTACGCAGTGACATTAGCGCCATCTAGTGTTCCATCAATTAGTAATGTATGGTGGTGGTGGATGAAAAAAAAGTCTTACATTGTACATGTACTTATAAACTAAGCCAAACCAGGGAGATGATCCCTGGCCAAACCATGATCTAAGAATGAAATGATTTGATAGGTTGGAAAATGGATTACACGATATCAAAGAAAACGTCTATACCAATATGTATACGACACAGCTCAACAACACTAACAAAAGAAAATATTTCACACCAGTACGTTCTTGTAGTAGTACATGAATATTAGAATCTTCTATCCGTGTGAATTCCATATTTACGTTGCCACGACGCGCTGTTGTTGTGTTTTGTCTACTTCACCCATAGATCATGAATATACAAATTCGTATTTTACCATTGTAACATTTTAATCAGTACATCATAATGATATAGCGACAATAGTCCAAACAGAAGATAAGTAGCCTAAATTTTGTGTAGGTATAGGTCTTTTCTTTCAAGAAATTCTATGATAGGCATATGGATAAGTATCGTTTTATGTTCGGTGCAGCATGCATGAATGAAAGATACACTCGGATACATAACTTTGCCTATTAAAATGGAATCTTTTGTAGATATTATGTACTTCCTATTATCAGCACTTCTTCAACTCCGCGCTCTCCCGTCTGAACTACGCGCCTATTTATTACGTGACAATGGCATAACCGAGAGAAACCACTTGATCATCAACTCCCTGGGATCATCAACTCCCTGGGATAATATTTAAGAAAAAAGAAGGAAAAAAAAATCCCTGGGATAAAATAATTATTTGAGCCCAAAACACACTTTATCCAGAGTATCTAACTCAGGAATGTGGGTCATGAACGCCCTGCTTGGTGGGTGTTATTTCAGAGCGGCTAAATTGCTCAGATCCCAGATAGTCCGTCGCCACGAGGTCGCTTCTAATCGTAAGCTGTTGACGAATTAATTATCGAGCTTGTAAATACGCTCGGCGCCCCGTCAAATCGCAACTGCGTTTCTCCGTAAGCAAATAAAGCTGACTTTGCTGAGTATTGTCAAAGGGCGACTAAAAAAACCTCTTTTCTTTCGATTTTTTTTTTTTTTGTCGTTCGTAATTGCTGTTCAATAAAGTGTTTGACGAGTTGTAGAACTTTGTTGTTGAGGATAATGCGAAGAAACCAAGACCTCTTTTATAAGTAAAGGTGCACATATGTTTGTTCTTACTTTTCTTTTCCTAATTCAAAAGTACAATATCTCTGTCAAGGATTGCATAATAAATGCATGAATACAAACCCTTGCCATGGAATAAAATTTTAAAAATCCAGATAATTTGGCAGGTAGTGACAATATCGGGGTGGGGGAAGAGCAGGCAGAATAGGATTTTTCATTTATTTCAAATACAAAGATGATGATGATGATGATTATTATTATTACCATTATTATTATAATATTACGTTAAGTGCGAGCGAGGAGGCTGTCTGTCTCCTGGGGAATACATTGACCACGCCAGTAGTGGTAGCGAGGAAGATAATTGAGAGAGAGAAAATAAAACTGTACGTTCGTTGAACATGAAACGAAATTACCAAGCAACCTGGCTTTCATAGTGACCACATGGGAGACGAGAGAGAGGGTACGAGAGAAATGCATGGGGCGAGAGAACATTACGTAATGATAGGGGGGGGTACAATTGGAGGGGTTCAATGATGTGTGAACAAATTGGTAAAGAGAACCCAGGAGTGCCGAAAGAAAACAATCCAATTTTACGATAGCATCTCAAAACAGTGTGCCCTCGAGGGTGGTTGAATGTCATTGGTGCTTTTCACTTGCAACAATTGCAAGCCTGAATTTTCCTTCTTTATTTATAATTCTCCGGTATAAATTTGGTTCTTAAATGTTTTATGTGGTTGTCACAGCGCACTAGAAGTCGGTGGCAACGTGCATTTTTTTTAAATGCAGGTCATTGCTCGGTTTATAGCCGTTTGAGGTCTCATAATCATTTAATCATAAATAATAATAATCATCAATCGGATTAGTAGATCTTCAGTGGGTGGTAGTCGAAATGGGCAATAGACAAACTGGGAATTAGACCGACTGGCAATTAGACCAATTGAGTGATAGACCAAAGTCACCAAACAGACTTATTGGAGATTAGACCAAGTGACTATTAGTCTAAATGGTCATTAGACCAAATGATTATGAGACCATGTGGATAGTAGACCGTGTAGACGGTCTGGGCATAGACCATATGGGAATAGACTAGTAGACGCGAATTGGTTGTACACCAAACGGCAATTCACCATTCCTAATTCGGTGGTCAAAATATATGACTGTCCTGTCGCCATATTTAAATAAAATTTTAAAAAATAGAAAAAGAAAGACAACAGCAAGAAGATGACGAAGATGATAACGATGAACGGATGAAGAAGAAGAAGAAGAAGAAGTAGAAGAAGAAGGACAAAATAGTAGTTGTGGGATATGAGTGTAAATTTACTTTGTAGTTCCACCCTCAAAATAGTGGAATCCATTCTTCAAAAACAATTAAAACCACACCTTTTGAAGTGGATTCAACTCCAAGAACGGAGAGCTCCCTACTGTACTGTGACTCGTAAGAGAGGATTTCCACTCCTCTGCAGCTAAACAAATATCAGAATGTGGTCATTTTTTTATATTACTTTTTTATACACGAAAATAATATCCCGTTTTAATACCTATACCCGGCACCATTACTATGAGCTCCTTACCGGGTTTTTTGTTTTAAATTCTATGTTTAATCTATTTTTCATGATTGACAATTGAAAGAAAACTAAGAAATCACGACCAATTATAACAGAAAATAGATAAATAAATTAAATTATAAAAATAGACAAAACAATACAATTAGGCTCACCGTGAAAGATAAAACAATAGGCCGATAAGAAAAACAGGCATAGCCTCTTGTTTCTTTAGAAATCATCCATGCATGCAATGGTAGCCTGCCTACTGTTTATCATTGTTCAATGAAGTAAGTTTCATATTACCTTGTTAATTTCGTATAAAGTACTATCGTGGGAATTAAGCTACTGCAAAGAACAGATTCCTTACAATTTAAATGCCCCATATAAATTTAAACTCGAAGAAAACGAAAGACCAAGTTTTCGGGATTTCAAGAGGTAAATGAAAATAAAATGAATTCGACTTTCGTATAAAAGATTATTAATGGATTAGAGAAATTTGTTCAAATTTAGAATATACAGTAGTCTTCGTGTGTTTTTTTTTCCTTTTCACATGGCTTCTTTCTTGACGAGAGACATACTGCATCCGAAATATTTTGAATATTCTTCATGAGTTTCTCAAAAGGATTTCTTAAAATAGACCGGTTTACATACTTTTTAAACAAAAATTGTTCTTAAAGCTTGCCCGAGGCATGCCCTACATAGTTACACGTAAATAATGCAGACTGGATTCAAAGTATAGCAGTTCATTCATGAATAACAGGTTAATTGAATAACTCGTCACTACATGGCCCCCAGAAACTAAACATCCATAAAGTTGAATATATCAAACCGGTCGAAAAACTAGATGCAAGTGGTCGGTGAATTGAACAGAGAATGCAATGAACCTGTTCAAAATGCGCAAGCACCTGCACCGCGCAGAAGAAAATTTTCCATCGTTCATTTCACATTGCATTGTTCATTTCACATTCTTGCGGCGCAAATAACTTTGTAAACACATTCCTCTTGCGAATCTACATTGATGAACTGCAAGTGGAATGCGAACTTGGCTGGAAAGCGCTTGGTAGATTTTCCTTGTAGAAAACTCGGTCACCTACGTACAACAGGTTAATTCCACCTGTATTTCATCTATAAGTAGTCATCGCACTTAAAAGGTTGTCCTTTTTGGTTTTTGACAGTGAATGCAAAATAATGGTCTATTCAGGGACTTGTAAACTGTACAAGTCCCTGGCCTATTTAATAGGCCTATATCAGTATTTAAAAAAAGCACAATATATCGTGAAAATGCCTATCTGATACTACCACTTAGCCAATATGCTACCAGCCACGAGAGATTTGTGAACTCCATATTCTCATTTTTGTGTAAATTAATAAATGAAAATTCAGTTTATGACACTTTATTGACGTCCAAAATAATTAGCTCAACATCACAATCCAATGTAATCTTCATGAATTCATGGGCCGTTAGTGTTTGGAGCCTCGCTAATTAGGAAGAGTGAAAACATCCCTGATGCAAGAACCTAGTATGGAGTATCGAAGTGGGCTGCTTGATGGTAAGGAGAATGATATTGCATAAGCCTTCGAAATAATTACAATTTATATTCCTTTACGTATGTTCATTGATGTGGTTATCCAGAGTCCATGTTTGAACATGTGCCTCCAGATCATGCCTGTTGGCTCACAGATAATTAAAGATAATTAAAATATGGAATAAATATAAAAAAATAGGCCTTTTCAACCTCCCACCTTTTGAAGAGGGGGGCAATAAAGGTCCCACCCCCTCCTTCGAGATTTTGAGAATTTCGTCCGCACCCCACCCTTCTTTTTCCGGGAAATTTTCCCACGCGTATCGACGGAGTGTGCCGCAAATATGCAAACAGTATCTGTTAGTCTTCTCGCCAAAACATTATGTAACTTTTTTAATTTTTATATACCAAGACTGGCTATATCAGAACTTGTCAAGCCTTCTAATCGTTGGGTAATTTCTACCACAAGCTGAATATTAAGGAACACAATCGGTCATCATTTCGTGTTCGATGATACAGTGGTGTTGTCTATTTGCAAGAATAAATCGGAGCTGTTTGTTGCAATATAAACGGACCACCGACATCGACGCGGTTGAAACTTGAAATCCGGTTCTCGTGGCATATGCGCGTTTGGTAGATTTCTACGCGCTTTAAACATTTTAACATAGAAATGTGTATTGAGGACACGAGACATTAACATGTACATCGCTGGTTTAATGTACCGATGATTATGTTGTGATCGCTAGTTACAATGCCGCCAATTAGTTGCAAGTAATTCAATATCCCAAGTGATTTTTAAGCAGTCAAACTAAATCTAAATAAACCCAACAATGGTGTAGATGAAATTATATGTTGTAGATTAAAGTGATCTGAGCGAATTAGTAAAAATGATTGTTTTTTAAAGAAATAACGACGCATGTAAATCATGCAAAAATAAGATTGAATGCTATAATAATACGACCATGAGGCACGAGATAACTAATTTTCCCCGTTGATGATTTTTTTTTTTAATTCATTCACGTAGGCTAAGTGTATTTGTGTTTAGTAAAAATGGCTAACCTCGAAAGGGTGCAGTGCGATGCGGTGTGGTACGTTGAACGCACCCTTTCGAGAAAACCCTTTCGAGAAAGCCCCCCTTTCTCGAAAGGGTGCGTTTACTAGTTTCGACATCAGTCGTTTAGAATGGAATTTTAGGAATTGAAATTTAAGTCGTTTAAATTGAAATATTGAATCAAAATTGAAACAGATAGAAAATTAAATAATTATAAGTATTAAATCAATAAATAACAAACACAATCAAATAATTAACTTAAATATTTGAACGACTTAAATTTGTATTCCTTAAATTCGATTCTAAACGACTGATGTGGAAGACTAGTCAACGCACCCTTTCGAGAAAAGCCCCCCGCTTATTCCGAAAGGGTACTCCGTTCTCAACGCAACCCTTTCGAGACAAGCGGAAGGGGCTTTCTCGAAAGAGTGCGTTCAACGCAACACACCGCACCGCACCCTTTCGAGGTAATTAGCCAGTCAAAATGTGCTTTTGCACCCCTACCCCTTCCGATTGATTTGCGTAAATTGAGAGTGAGCTAAAGAGAGAGAAAGAGGGAGACGGGGAGAGAAATACATTGAAAGAAAAAGCAACGTGTAAAGGTGGCATGAACCCCCGCCGACGCCATTGTCCTGCGCAGGCTCGGTGAAATGCATCATTGCTCCAATATTTTTAATTTTGTTCAGGATATTATGATCTCGCGTATTTTTAATTCAGAGGCTACAACGCGGGCCCACCTAATTGGCTGCAACTCTGTCGGATCATGGACCTATTAAGGATAAACTACAGTGGATCTTCAAAGAGATTTTAATGAAAATTGTTTTATGAAATTTAAACACATTTAAAGCACATACCATGCACATACACAATGTAATGAATGTATGTATACAGTATGTCCTTAAAGATAAAGACCAGTTCTGGTCATGCGATTGCATTGTGAAAGAAACGTTGTGGAATCGATCAGAAAAGGTTGATCATCTAGCATAAATTATAAGTATTGGTGTGTACTGCAAGGTTCTGGAATCATCAAAATGATAAGAAATTTGGCCCAGCCTTGGTAAAGTTACAAGCACTGTACACAGAAAGATGTATATGGGACTACGCGACACGTACGCGCGCGATATCTATTTGGTCGAAATAGATATAATAATTTACCAAATATATCAATTAGTAGGCGGTTTCCCGGCAAAATGTGTGTCATCACGTATAAGTCAAAACATATTCTTTTACATGATTGGTAATGAGAGCTTCCATTTCATTTTTTGAAAGGGGGGCGTTTCCAAAACTGGTCTTTGCCTTAATGATTGACTGATATGTGGCTATTTTTAGCTAGATTCTGCAAAACCACGAATGGAAAAAGTTATGATAATAGCTGTATAATCTTTAAAACAGTTGGTCTATTAGTGTTAGGCCAACTAACAAAAGTAACGAGTTTCTCGTCCGGACTTTAAAAAAAAGGAGGAGGCAGCGCTTTACTATTTACTATTTTTCAATTTGTTGCTATCATTTCCAAGATGGCCGCCATGCTAAATATGGCTGGCCAATGTATATTTATTCACAGATATTGTGATATTTGAGTATACTTGTTATTTTTATTTCATTTTAGTCCACTAGCTTGCTAAGCAAGTTTCAAACTTCAGAAACAGTGAAAAATGTACATGTGTTCAGCTTGAATTAGCTATAGAAGCTATTTATACAACATGTACGTCACAGCCTTTCTTTCTTTTTTCTTTCTTTTTTTTTGGGGGGGTGCTTTTTTCTGAATAGTAAATAGTAAACAAAAGGAGGCGGCGGCCAAACAGGAGACAAACAAGTTTTGTTATTTGGCCTTATGGAAGCAAATCATCCAGTAATCAGAGCACAATACGAGTTTTTGATAGAAGAGACGGGATAATTCTTCTATGCACTTTCTACCATCCCACAGGTTCATCACACCTGCTTTAACTACCTGTAATCATTTTACTGACAGCCTTCCAGCAAATTAAGTTGAAAACAACTACATATACTAATCTGCTTTTAATCTATCAAGAGATAACAAGCAAGTCTGCATGGGAACTCTCTCTCTCTCCCCGCAAGGGATTAACCCAAATGCAAATAAACTTACGATCGACGGTCTTTCGCTACACGAATTTTATCACTGAATGGGCTCCGGAAACTGAATGGTGTCTTTATACGCTCTGTGCCGAGAGCTAGAAGGGTGATAACGCTGTTAATGAATGAAATCCAACCTTAGAAGCAAACAATATAAAAGAAAGCAGAACAATCAGAGAAGCAGTTTAATGAATGTTTGAACGATATTGGACAAAAGATGAGAAAGTTATAAGTCTTAATAGCTATACATATGGGAATTTCATATTGGCTGAAACGGCAGCGTCACTGTGAACAGGAAGTTGTGAACACAACTCCCTGCCGTGACGAACGTTCCCATTTGTTCATATTTCTCTTATTTTTCAACTTTCATACAAATTAAAATGTTATAAGGGTTGGATTGCTCTTTAAATAGATTGAAGCGTCAACAGATGTAAATGTTAACATGGGAACGGGTGGTTCCTGTTATAATTGAATGGATTTATTGAACTTCTAGATGAAGTTGCGATATGAAAGTTGAAAGTTACTTGCCTAACGCGCTTTTGGCTCTCATCATAATTAAACGTGCATGAATGTGCCCAATTGTGCCATAGTTATGAGAAAGCGTGAAGAAATTCATTCCAAAAGCTCCATTTACTTATCTTTCGGAAAGCTTTGTGGTTTCTTGGTGGAGGAACAAGAAGTCACAAAGATTATGCCCCCTTCTCAAAGTCAAAACATGAACAAAAAAATTGTTAAAATTAGTTGGGGGAGTATAATTATAATGATCTCAATATGAATTATGCTTCACTGGCAGATTTTGGATAGGGCATAACCAGCCCGCACCCCCTCAGCTGGCATTTCGTAACTACATCAACAGACAATGTGCCCTTTTGTGTTTTTTTGCCCCCCTCCCCCAATCATCACGTAAACAACCAATGGTACGCACTGCGCAGTCGCTGACCTGAAGTTCAAGCTAAGGCCTACCTATACAAGGGCGGATTCAGGATTTTCCAAGGGAGGGGGGCGTGAAAATAAAATGTACGGGCGTTGGGTCCGGAAAATGTTGATGCTCTAAGGTACATTCTGAGGCATTTCTGAATGCGTAAACCGAACATCTATGTGAATATTTCTTAGCTTTTTTTTCCTGCTATTTTGTTTCGGAAGGAAAAAGGGGGCGTGCGCCCCTACGCACCCCTCCCCCGCCTCCCTGGATCCGACCCTGCTAGATGCAAAGATAAAATGGTGATAAATACTCAGCCTCTTCCCATCCCCTAATATAGCCGTGGTTGGGTATTCGACATAATTATAGTGGTTGTTTGTAAACAATAGCGACAAGTGTAACCCAAATAAACGTCACCCCCGCTCATCAGATTCACACATTTAACCCGAATGTCAATGACCTTATATAACATGTAGTCTGCAATACAGACTTGATTTGCATGCACAAACAATCGACCTTTTGCCTAACCGCCATTATTATTAAATAATAATAGACGTAGGTTTTCCCTTTCAATCATGGGTATCGTTTCACAAAACCGCCTTAAGTACAAGTTCACTGACATCCCATTGAAACGTGTGTTAATTGTGATACACACATTTCAATGGGATGTCGAAAAATTGTACTTATGACGGTTTCGTGAAACGCTGCCTTGGTTACCACTCCAACAATTCTTCACCAAATCTGTTAGATATCGGGGTCACCCCCCCCCCGAATAGCATGTAGCAAAATAAGAATTAGTGGTGGGTTAAGCCTACTCTTGTTGATATTCATTCCCTCCAACTTTTCTTTACTATTTTTTTTAATACTTAATTTATCAATATTATTGTATACAATATATAACAAAATATAGTCAAAGTATCTATACTATCTTTAAATAGCAGATTAAACATATCAAAGTTTATTAATTCTATACATTTTATTTACTTGTTTTGACAAATTGATACATGATTACAGCACATATTCTTGATTATTTCTGTTCTTAGAGAAAGAGAATGGCTAGGCACTTTGTAGTCGATGGCAAATATTATACAGTTAACAAATATATTATTCATACATTTACCAAGTTTTATAATTTGTCAAGTATGTGAACACGTGATTTGTCCCAATTTATATTTCTTGAGAATGTGACATGTCAAAGCTTACAACTAAAAGCATTAAACAAAGGTCCTAATTCAACCAGTCCCATATCATTCGTTCTTGAGCTGTTTATGGACCCATTCCGTTATATTGTCTTTATATACTAGACAGGATTTTAAGTAAATCTATTTTATGCAACAAATATAGACCAAACACAATCAAAAGATGGTTGCTTCTAGCTATAGTACATGTATAAGGCTGTACATTTTGTTTTCACATTATTCTCTCAGTACACGGTTTGCAAAGGGGGCCATAATCCTCCCGTTGTTGTACCCAGATCAGAGCCGAGGCGGTATGAGAGGGGTGAAGACAATGCCCCCTTTTGTCTAGCCCTCCTCAATAATCGGTATAACATCAAAAGATACGCGCTCTCGAATGGAGGGAGCGGGGGGGGGGGGCTGGACAATGATAGCCCTTGATAATGAACCTTGTCAAGAAGTAGATTTTGGTTTGAATCGTTTAAGTTGCTTTGCTATTGAAATGTGATAAGGGGTATCATCATGAGGTGCATTTTCATCCTCAAAAATTGGCGTTCCACGATTCCTCTCCCATTATTATAATGTAATGAAAATAAAAGGGATTAAACAAAACGCGTTAGGAATAGTGAGATTAGATAGTGTATAATGAGCGTATACATTGCTTTTGGAAAAACATGTACTTATCGGCAAATTGATACCGAGTCCACATGAAAATAAAGATATTTTGTTTAAAGGTAAAGACCAGTTTTGGAAACGCCCCTCTCTCAAAAAAATGAAATGGAAGCTTTCATTACCAATCATGTGAAAGAATATGTTTTAACTAATACGTGATGATACAAATTTTGCCGGGAAAGTCGGGAAACCGCCTACTTATTGATATATTTGGTAAATTATTATATCTATTGGGACCAAATAGATATCGCGGACGTGGTCGCGTAGTCCCATATACATCTTTCTGTGTACAGTGCTTGTAACTTTACCAAGACTGGGCCGAATTTCTTATCATTTTAATGATTCCAGAACCTTGCAGTACACACACCAATACTTATATGCTAGATGATCAACCTTTTCTGATCGATTCCACAACGTTTCTTGCACAATATGCAATCGCATGACCAGAACTGGTCTTTATCTTTAAGTGAATGCAGGCCTATATTAAAATAAAACATTTAAGTAAACATTTTAATCCGTCATTGCTTCTAATTATAATGCAAATCGGAGGATTTTAGAAATTGATTAAAGCCCCTCTCGGTTGGGAGCACCAAATTTGCCCAAAATTCGATTGCAAAATTTCACTAAAATTGTATGATTATGTGGAAGAGGATGTCATTTAAGACACCCTTCTGCAAAGATGAAAGTGAAATGTTACCATCAATTTTTTGGGGCTCCCAACACTTTAGAGGGGCTCAAAAGGTGCTTGTTTATTGCAAAATTAGTAAAACAAAGTACGTTTGTTCGGAAGCAAGATTCTTACAGTTATGATGAAAACTTTTTGAAGTAATTCGCATCGTGGCAAGAATATACTTCTGCTTTCAAAAATATTATTGGAAAATCATATTAGCCTCCCCTATACTAAAGGTTAATTAATTATATTTTTTATTTTACTTTTTAATTATTATTTTGTTAATGTGCATCAGTGCATTTATTTCTCTTATAATGATATTTTTAACAAACAATTCAAATACTTCCATTTCAGGGACCACTTTTCAGTAAAAATAAAAGGGAAAAAATCACTAACTGAAATAATGAGCAGAGCTGAGATCTATAAAGTCGACTGATTTTAATTCGGAGTTTAACCATAATTATTCGAAGATGAGCTGCTCCCAAATATTATAGACACGACAATAGCATTTGATACATAAGAGAGGTGATTAACCTCAAAGTTCGTAATCCACAACCTCCAGCTAATCGTTAGCAGCACGTCAGTCATTGCATTGTGAAAAATGAAAAACACGTAAACTTGTTTGCGTTTGAAGAAGATATATTTATAATGAAAAAAGAAAGAAAATCATGTAAGATGAGTCAAAACTATTTTCATGAAAGTAATTCAACACAAAAAGCAATATCATAAAAAAGAAATTCACTAACAAGTAAAATATTACGGTGTTCCGTTTTCATGACTTCATAATGTCCCTTTCCATTCGTATTTGAGTAAAATTCAACTTTATTTCAGTTGCGGTATTTTGTTAGTAGCGCGTTAGTGATATTTATCAAAGTTAAAATCCCAATGATATATATATATTGTTTTTGGATATTTAATGAAATAATTCAATAATCAAACTCTCATATTTAATTTCACTTGGGTTTCACAGTGATCGTACAAAACGCGTGCTGTATACAGGATGGTTTCAAGGGATTAATCGTCCATTATTTACCCTCCCCCTTATGGATTAATAGAAGGGGGTGGATCAAAACAATGCACATCCGCCCCTTACTCCACCCACTGCGGCACGACATCAAAGAGAAGGGTTATTCATAGGGTCAAGCTGATGGACAATGGTCGATTGACCAAGGACCTTGACAATGAACTTCAAAGGGTATAGCGGGGAGCTATACGAGGGGGTATTGTGTGGGGCTTGTGCCCAAGCGAAAAACATGGAGGGTGAACAAAGGAGGGGGCTTGGCAAGTAGCCAACTTTTGTCCTGCTTTTGTAAAACAAAAGGAGCTGGAAAAGTTGAGTAAAGATTAACACTTAGGCTGTAGTATGGTAAATGGTTCAGCGAGAGAGCGAATATTGAGTGAGTTGGTATCTGCTTCGCATCAATTAACTATAACAGAAATATAGCCCAGGCCTGCTAAACTTCTGTACCAATATACTCAATGTGGAGTGAATTGAAGATCTTATGAAAAATACCAATATGCCTATATTTATCCAATAACAAAGAAAGACAAACAAAATTAACAGAACAATACAAAATTGCTAACTAAATATCATCTAAAGTAATCAAAATCTCCAAACTATACTACACAAATTACATAAAGTAACAGTTAAACACCCTTTTATGATTATTCATAAAATGAAGTTGATAAAAATCACAGTGCAAAAATTCATCTCATTATATAAGGTTGGTATTTACGCAAAAAATTCTCTGAAAAAGCGACACAGAATATTAAAAAAAAAACAACAAACAATTGGAAAACCAACAAATACAAAACCTACTAACAAAGAAAACGAAAAGGAGCGAGACATTACACTTTCATGTGTCTTTGGGGGCTGAAATATTGCTGATGGGTTCGCGGCTCATTTAATATCTTACTCAATGGATAAGGTATTGGAAGGCGATGGTGCCCCGCGATGCCGCCACCCCCCATGTATTATCCACTGAAGAAAAATAATAAAGTTTAATATTTATAATTTATCATACCACAATATAATTTAGATTTGATTTCAATTTGCTTGTTCATTTTTGTCCACAATGCACTTTCGGTGTCGTTTCACAAAACCGACAAGTTCACTGACATCCTATCGCCCCAACCCGAATAGCATGTATGGAAAAATAAGAATTAGGAGTGGGATAAACCCATTCTTGTTGATATTCATTCCCTCCAGCTTTTTTTATTATTTCTTTTTATACTTAATTCATCAATTGTATACAATATATAAAATATCTACTTTCTGTAAATGGCAGATAAATTAGGTGTACACACCCTAACAAGCCACAAACATGGCTTTCATTGTGTTCACCATTTTCCAATTACCCACTTATGTTTTTTATGTAGTCTGTCAATACTGATTTATGTATTATACGGTCTACGTTTTCTTCCCTTTCTTCACCTTGTTTCTCATTGAATGCTGTACTTGTTTGTTTTTTATCTTCTTAATCGTTTGATTGAAATGTCATAGTTTTATAATGTTTTTATTGTCCATTGACTGTTTGTTTTTTTACACATTGTTTTAATTGATGTTGGAATTTGGAAATAAATGATTTGAATTGAATTGAATTGAATTGAATTGAATTGATAAATAATAATAATAATAATAAAAACATTGCTTATAAAGCGCTTTCCACCGAAGTCTGTAAGCGCTATAACAAACAAAATACAATGACAAACAATTACATATTGAACCAACAAAAACAATACAAAACAAATAAACCTACAAATTACAATACAAACGAAATATACGTCAATGTGAACAGAGTAAGTTGATCATCAAAAGCAATTTTGAATAAAATAATGTGTCTTAAAGGTACTATGTCCCATTTGCAGGCCAAAAAATGAAAAGGTTAAATTCCAACGGCATTTGAAAGACAATACTAATTTAGAACTTCCCTAAAAAAGGGGCTTGAAAATGTCTTTAAGTGGGAAAATAACGACTATTAGTTGTCGAATCGACTTAGGAGCTATAGAGCCAGTAAGTAATAGTCTGATTTTTCAGACCATTGTACCGAATGGTCGTACGTTTTATGCTGCGCAAAGATTCAATCAGTTTAATTTTGGCCATTACAAGAAGTGGGTTATTGATGTAGACAAATGCTCATGTACCCTTTACAGCTCATTTTATGTATGTTATTACCAAAGATGAAAAAGCCAGTCAGTCACTCAATAGTGTCTGACAGTGAAGTCTAGCAAGTAAACGGGTTTCCTTGCATAATTTGAATATTAGGACACTGCTAACGTTTAAATTTCACAGATAGGACATACATGACATATTCATAATTCCTGCAAAGTTCTACAGAATTTGATGTTGGCTGCAAAAGGGACATAGTATCTTTAAGACAAGGCTTGAATCGGTTGACAGTCTGACAGTTTTTTACATGTAAAGTTCAGCAGAAGCTTTGCAAAAAGAGCGATGACCATAACTATAAGAAAGATAACACATAAAAGTGTATTATTTATATATATATATATATATATATATATATATATATATATATTATTTACTTGTTTTGTAAAAACGATTCATGAATACAGCACATATTCCTGATTATTTCTGTTCTTAGAGAAAGAGAATGGCTATGCACTATATAGTCGATTGCAAATGTTCTATACATATAATTATATATAAAAGAAAAAATTATTGAGGAGCGTTTTGTTAATCAAACTTTCATAGCAATATTGTGAACACAAAAGTGGGTTAATTCCTGCACCTGTTTGTCTGATTCGAGTAATATTGTCATTTTAGGACCCATTCCGTTATATTGTCTTTATACTAAACACAATCAAAAGATATGGCTGTACATTCTGTTACACGTTATTAAGTTGATTGTTACATTGTACCTGCACGTGGTGCACAGGGGGCCATAATCCTCCTATTGTTGTCCCCAGATGATAGCTGAGGCGGAGAACATGTTGTGAAGGAGACAAATGCCCCCTTTTGTCTACCCTTCCTTAATAACCGGCATAGGCAATCTAATGGGGAAGGGTTACAACGAAACCCCTTAAAACTAAAAAGGATCCTTGCAAAGAAGAAGATTTTGTTTGGAATCACTTAATTCGCTTTGCTATTGAAACATGATAGGGGTATTATGAGGTGTTTTTAACTTGAAAATTGAAGTTCTATGAACCCTCTCTATCCCATTCTATGATGTAACGGAATTAAACGGGGATTAAACAAAACGTGTTAGAAATAGTGAGATTATTTGCTGTATAATGAGCATATATAGCTTTTGGAAAAAATTAATAATATTTAGGCCTATACTCATTTGCAAATTGATACCGAGTCCACATAAAATAAAGACATTTTGTCAAAGTGAATGCAGGCCTGTACTAAAATAAAACATTTTAAATAAACATTTTAATCCGTCATTGCTTCTAATCATAAGGCAAATCGGAGGATTTCAGAAATTGATTAACAAAAGGTGCTCTTTAATTGCAAAATTAGTCAAAATTACTGTTTGTTTGGAAGCAAGATGCTTTTGATGAATGTCTATAGTTAGGATAATAACCTTTTGCAGTTATTCGTATCGTGGCAAGAATACAATTCTTCTTTAAAAATTATAGGCCTATTGGAAAAATCATAGCCCACCCCTAAACAAAAATCTGATTATTTTTTAAATATCTTCAGCAGTATATTTATTTAACTTCTTAACATATTGACAAACAATTAAAGTACTTCCACGACTATTTTCTTCCATTAAAAAAATAATAACTGATATAGTAAGCAGAGCTGAGCTCTACAAAAATCAATTGATTTTAATTCGGGTTTAACCATATTCGAAGAAGTACTGTTCCCAAACTTTACAGACACATTTAAAAAAATGAGATATAAGAGAGAATGATTAACCTCGTAATGTTCGTAATCCACGACCTCCAGCTGGCGTTCAAGAAATTTTTAAAAAAAATCATTAAATAGCAGTCAATCAGTGTTTGCATTGTGAAAAATGAAAAACACGTAAATTTTTTAGCGTTTGGAGCAGAGGCGGCAGAGCCGGGGGGCAGGGGCAGGGCAAAGTGCCCCCACAATTTTTCAGATACCCCTCAAGTGCCCCTTTTTACAGAGGAAAAGTACCCCCCTTTTACTTCAGATAAGCGCCCCTTTTTTATTTCTGTTCCGTTCCACATGCTTAAAAGTGCCTCTTGACACCACTTATAAGTGCCCCTATTTAAATCTGAGAGGTCCTCATTTTATTTTAACAAGTGCCCTTTTCTTTCTTAATAAGTGCCCCTTCCCCTTCTCATAAATGCCCCTTCTGACACTTCTGATATATGCCTCTATTAAAAGCTCATAGGTGCCCATTTTCCTTTGTAATAAGTGCCCATTTCAATTCTCACAAGTGCCCCTATTCACCTCGGGTGAGTGCCCCCTTTCAGGTACAAAAAGTGCTCCCTACCATCTCTGATTAGTGCCCATCCACCTCTTATAATTGTGACTTTTCAAATCTGAGAGGTGTCCCTTATATTTTGACAAGTGTCTCTTTTCCTAATATGTATGCCCTCTTTTCATTTTTATAAGTGCCCCTTTTCATCTCCGATAAGTGCCCCTTTTATTTGACAATTGCCCTTTTCCTTTGTAATAAGTGCCACTTTTCCGTTGTCATAAATGCCCTTTTTTCATCTCTGGTAATTCCTCTTTTTACTTTGACATGTGCTTTAATGTGTCCATTAATGAAATACACAAACTGAATGATGAAACTCAGATTTAATTGTACTTGAGTTTCACTGTCATACAAAACGCGTACTGTATTACAGGATGTTTTCAAGGGATTAATCCGTCCATTGATTACCCTCCCCCTTATGGATGAATAGAAGGTGGTGGATCAAAACAATGCACATCCGCCCCTTTCTCCTCCCACAGCGGCACGACATCAAAGACAAGGGTCATTCATAGGGTCAAGCTGATAGACAATGGTCAATTGACCAAGGACCTTGACAATAGTCTTCAAAGGGTATAGCGGGGTAGGAGGGGGAATTGTGTGGGGGCGCTTGTGCCCCGATGGACAAAACATGAAACCTGAAAGGTGTTTTTAATCCCAACATTTAGACTGTTTGAACAAAAGAGGGGGCTTGGCAAGTAGCCAACTTTTATCTTTCTTCTGTAAAACAAATGAGGCAGTGAGAAGTAGTAATGCCGTATAAACTAACAGAAATATCAATTATGTTTATATTCTCTGTTGAAGTATTGGGGCTTAGCCAAGACCTGCTGCTTAATGTCAATACCAACATAAAGTAAATTGAAGATCTTTTGAAAAATAAGATTACTCCTATATCATTGAATTTATTTTAAACAAAGAATTAAAATATTTTAAAAAACGACCCCCCCTCACACCTCCCCCTAAAAAGGATGCTAACAGAATATCACCTAGGCCTGATCGAAATCTCCAGACATGTTTGTTAAGAAAATTAAAACTTTACGACGATTTATAAGTATAAAGTCAATTTAAAAAAAAAATCAGTAGCGTAGCCAGATTTCATTTTAGAAAAGTTGTCTTTAATATACTCAAAAATTCCCTAAAAAGAGGAAAGACAAAAACACCAAACAAACAAACAACAAATACAAAACTGAATAACAAGGCAAAACAAAATCAACATTATAAAGGGCCAAAACATCTTTTGGGGCTAAATTGGCTGATGGGTTTGGAGTTCACATAATTTATCCTGCTTAATGGATAAGGTATTGTTTTGAAGAAATAAATCATTTATCGTACCACAAAATCACTAATTGAGAGCTTAATTATTAAACTTGTTTAGTTTTGACGGCAATGCATGCATAATCGGATCCATGAGTTACTATCCCTGCCACGTTGTTAGCAGTAATTTGTAATTATACCAAACCAAAATAATTGTCTTATATTTCATTATTATTACGCGATTTGGGTTTCATACTAATAATTATCTGAAAGAAAAACAAATGGACGGTTGAAATTCTAAAAAATCTTCGAGTTCATTATAATGTTTTTTTTGTGTGCATGATACAAATAATCATCCACGATGATGATAAACGTACTAGATTTTACCTCGGACTTTTTTTGCGTTCAGCAATTATTCATGTTCAAAATTGTATTTGTTATACCCAGGGCCGTAGCCAGAGTTTGATGTTTGTTTTTTTTTTGGGGGCACATACATGAAATTGATCGACGTCTTGGGAGGGGTCTATGAGGAATCAATTCCCCCTCCTACCCCGCTATACCCTTTGAAGAATCAGCAATTATTCATGTTCAAAATTGTATTTGTTATACCCAGGGCCGTAGCCAGAGTTTGATTTTTTTTTTTTTGGGGCACATACATGAAATTGATCGACGTCTTGGGGAGGGGTCTATGAGGAATCAGAAACCCCCCCGTGGCTACGGGCCTGGTTATACCCCATTCAGGTGAATTGCCACTGCTCTGTTTATTTGGTTCAGTTTTTGTTTTTGTTTACTTTTTGGCTTTTCATTCGATGCGAATTTGGAGCTTGTGTGTACATTGTTTAATATCGCACGTGGTTTGAAAGTTGTAAACACGCACCAGACATTAGGACACGCCTCCTCATGAATAGAACAACAGGTGAATCAATGAAAGCCTAAAATCCTTACATGCGATTGGACAAAGCTAGCGAAAAGGTCCCGAACTCAATAGCCAATCAAATCGCGACATCCCCTCTGAAAAGCATTTCCGTGCTACTATTGGCACGTGCCTCATTAAGCCCACATAACATGAGTTTGTCGCACATGTGGATAAATTGCGATACATTCTCTTAAACAGATCATTCCTGACAAACTCAAAGACATACGTCGTGTTAATCAGCAATTACTCTCTTGAAATTTCACGAACTTTCTGTCACCATGTACGATCCTTTCAACGATTACTTTGGACTCAGTGGACTGTTGTCCAATTGCAGAGTGAACGATGACTTTAATATCTCGACACCGTTCCACAACAATGATGATTTCAATTCCAACGGCGTCAACGTCCCAGTCATGTCGCGCTCGGTTTCGTCTATCACAGACCTCAATAACAACATGGTGTCGGGTCTGCCCGTTTCTACGAGCCAGCCTTCGACTGCTTCAAGTTCAACCGGGTTCATGCCATTGCAGTTGCCGCTGAACATCGCCGAAATCACTGAGCTCTCCAAGGTGATGAGGGGAGGAAGGCGAGCAGGCAACGGCAGAGGTGGTGCTACAGGTGTTGGAGGCCGTCCGCCGAGCTGGTGCGTGTTTTGTAAAAACAACGGGGAGAGCGAGATGGTTTATGCCAGCCACAAATTAAAATCGGAGGAAGGCATCACAACCTGCCCGATCCTACGGGCGTACACCTGTCCACTATGCGGAACGAACGGCGACCGTGCCCACACCATCAAATACTGCCCTGTAAACAAATATAAGGAGGAAGTAGTAGGATCGAGCTCCGGCCCGGGGACCATCGGATCCCAGTATAGAACCCCACGTACATCCACCGGACGCCGTCGTACTTCGAGTCTCAGCCTGAGCTCTGGCGGAAGTTCATCTTCTTACATCGGGGGAAACATCGCCTGAGCTGAGCAGCCTGTGCAGCACGACACTTCCTCCTCCGTTCTAACTTCGCTAGCCATCGACACCGACTATGGACATGAACGTGCATTTGGACCTGTGCAGTTAGTTGATCTACTCGTCTCGAGGTTGATGGGACTAGACTCCTCATTTTTTAATTTCTTTTTCTTGCCAGTGGATTTTACTGAACAGTTCGAACTGAATTTTCAAGTGTAACCAACTATATTCATGTGGATTGTGTTCGCATGAGGTGGTTTATAACTTAGTAGAAGCTTGTGCAGTTCTGTACTTTTTGTTAAATGTATATGTGATATAATTTGCGTATGTATTCAATTTTCATACCTCGAGTTTAATTTTAATCGTTTTGACAATTTTTGGTAGTAAATGCCACAGTAAATGTTATTGTTAAAGAATCGACTTGTTCTTTGTATGTATTCTGAAGTTCTTGCTATATCATATATGATGATCTGGAAGTTGAATTTCGAGTCGTTTCCAAATTTTTTACATTAATACAAGACATTCACTGCTTCGAGAAGGCAGTTCTCTTGCGGAAATTCATTGCGAGAAGTATTTTTTAAAGTAGGTTATTATATATTTAAAATGCAATTTCAATTATTCATTTATTTGAACTTTTTGTATTATGTATATTTTAAGACCAATTTGTCAATATATCATGCTAATTATGTAATGATTGTGATTAAACTGATCTTAAGTGATGATTGTGATTTTAAGATGTACAAACATTTCACATTTTGATGAAAGTTGTAAAGGAGGTATCTTGGCACTGCATCATTCATTATTTTTATCAGATAGAAATCTGATGTTTGAGTTAATTGATTACAGCCTTCACAACTACTAGGCACATTGCTTTCTTAACTAGTTACTACTGACAGGTATACATGGATATACATATTGTATTAGTGAAGTCCATTCATTTGCTGTAAACTCATTTTGTTTGCCTTGAATTGGTATCAAGGTTAACCACATTTATGCAATTCTTAATGTCATTTTTTCTGAAGTGAAATCAGAAAGTACTGATCGCTGGGTGTATTAATTAAATGTACGAAGGTACTACATTCTTTTAAAATATCTTCTATTTGTTTTCTTTCTTAGAATTTGATTTGACATTGAATGTAAAGAAAGATATACTGTTTGTGCTGATGATATAGTGAAAGTGACATACTGATGATGTAGTGAAAGTGTTCAACAGCTTTGAATGAATGTTTGGAATTGGAAACATTGATGGTTGACTTTCTTTACTTGAACTTTTTTAAAGAGAATAGAAGATGTGTGAATTGATGAGAATTTGAGATTATTATGATAGTTGTGAGAATTGAAAAGGAGTTAAATTAATAAGTCCCAAGGTTAACTTGACTCTCCCCAGTCTCCAATATACAAAGTAAATCCCTTATGTTCTTTATGACTGTGAAAAAGTTGTATTCTTTCTATTCTTGATAGTGAAATTATTAATTATTCTACTATCCTAGTTTCTGCCATATTCTTCTTTTTCGGTGCTTTCACTACAAACCCTATTCTATTCAAATTCGCTCCTTTTTTCTTGATACAGGAATAAACCAAACTCTACTTGGATTTATTCCCTACGTTTTCTTGCTCTTCTTCACCCTTTATTTCACTTAATTTCGCTCTTTATCTTCCATTTTTTTCGTATCTCTCGCTCCTCTATCCTTATCCTTTTTGTTGTGAACCTCTGAATGTCTCCCAATTCCAACAGCCCCTTTCTCTTTCTCTCTAGGGGTCTTTCTTCCCTCTTTTCTCTCTTTAGTCTCGCATTTTTTCTGTCTATTTTCTCTCTCTATATAGATCTCTTCTCTCTGGTTTTTCTCTGTTCTCACCTTTTTCCTTCTCTCTTTTCCCTCTCTTTCCTCTCTTTTCTTTATATCTCTTCTCTCTTTTTCTCTTTTATTCTCTCGTTTCATTCTCTTTTCTCGTTTTCTCTGTCCAATTTTAATATCCCAATACAAATACTACTACATGTTTACAATACATCTATCTCTTTCGAAGCTATTTGAATGCATTTGACGGAAGATGGCGCTAGAGCACTTCTAATCTGTATCAACCATGCCTTCTTCACTGTGTCGCCTTGGCCAAAGAAATGACAATTTGTCAAAAATTATAAAATATTAGTATAAAAGTATATTTCAGGACTAGTGGTTCTGATCGATCCATTAGTAATTAGAACTACTTGAAATTTTGTTGAGGTGAAATCCATCAACTAAAACGCATAGTGCCATGAGAAGTCGACTATCATTCCGTGTAATCATAATGTTATGCCTATAAGTAGCATTGTATACTAGAAATAGATCATCGTTATCACTCCTTTTTGATGGTATCATAGTATCGAAAGAAAACCAAATGAAACACTAAATATTTGGAAGTATCAAAATATAATTTAAACGTTACAGATACAAAAGTTAAGAAGTTATAACGTGCTGTAGGCTTAGTAATAATCTCTTTGCCTCTTATAAAAGAAATGATACATGTATTTGATTTGATTCATGGAAATAATTAAAAAGGATGGCATATAGGAAGACATGGGGGGGGGGGGTGGCGGGGGCCGGTGACCCGACATTTGCTCCTTCGAAGATTGCTCCGTTTATAGGGCTAGGGTCGGGTCATACAGGTGATATTGTGTTTGAGGTTAGGGTTAGGTACAGAGTTGCGTCTTGAGTTTGAAGTTGAGATTCCAGTTGGGAAAGGAAACTCGCGCGGAGCAATTATCGCATGAGCAAGTGTCCTATATACAACCGACCATATCTCACTCCAGAACTGAATTATATGTGTTCAATGGAGAGAGAGGGGAGGGAGGGAGAGAGAGAGAGAGAGAGAGAGAGAGGAGGAGGGGGGGACCGAGAGTGAATATACAGAGAGCACAACGAAGAACCAAGGGCAAGTAGAGACAGAGGATATTATAAATGTGCTGATGGGGGAGGGGAAAATATTAAGATCATATCAATAATACTGTTCGTCAAGTGAAAATGTGAAATATAAATCAATGTATAGTGAAAATATCGTAAACACAAACTAGATATTTGTAAGCGTGATAAGTAATGTAATAAGTAAAAACTACGTATATAGGCTTGTGGCGGGTCCAGATATCTATAAACAGAGGGGCGTTCTCTCTGAAAAATTACGTCATACTGAAGAGACCGACACCGGACCGACTCACAGCCCCTTCCCCCCCCCAAAAAAAAAGATCACATTACTCCCAAACAAATGGCTATGAATCGGTCGGTTAAGGGTCGGTCTCGAGTCGGTTGTCCCTAAAATATAAGCGACAAAGCTGCCCCTCCTCCCCCCCCACCCCCAATTTGAGAAAAAATCACTGCTTTTCCACACACCGTTATTTACCGAACGCGATTTCTTGGCTGACGATGAGGAACGGGCAGTTTGGAGCCCCTCCCCTCTTTTCTCGGCCACGTATAAGTTCAATAACCAGATATGCGTTTCTAACCCTCTCCGGCAAGATCCGAAATGCAAACAAAAAATTACTTTGATTGTGATATCTGATACTATCAAATTTTCACCCTGTCGGCAAATTTATTATTATTTGGAAGGAGCTTGTTGAATTATAAAAAAAAACTCAAAGCTCTTTGAAAACATGAAAATCTGAGAACCCGACTTTCCGCTTAAAGCTAAGGACACACATTTCATGATTTACTTTATACATGTATTGAAAATTCGAAACTTGATGGTAAATTTTGGTCAGTCCCCCGATCTAAATTGTTCTAGTTTTCTTTAGCAAAGTTTCTTAAACATTAATTTTCATTTAAACAAAGAAGAGAGAATTATGAGTTGTTTTCTAACATTATTGCAAAGCATATCATCATGCTTAATGATGTATCTCATACGGGAAAAAAATGCTATGGCCTTTTTCTCTACCAATGGTGAAGGACCGGCGAGGGTAGGAGCTTTAAAATAAATCAATACTTCATATTATTTTTCCGATGGAATCAATTTCGAAGAGGGTGAGGGGGGCGGGGCCAAACGTGTGGACAAGGTAGCTCCAACATTTCCAACAAAAAATCATCAGACGTTGAGACTTACCTAACAACCTACAAAAATCTCGAATTAGAATTTACCAACAGAAAATTTTCAAGGGGAGGGGGATTCATATCCCTCCCCCCCACCCCGACGACGCCATTGCCTACGGCTTTATCACGTTCGTAATTTCCTAACTGGGGACCCTGGTCGTTTCGCCTCCCTGCCCTGTATTATTTAATGATGTGTAGAGACCGACTGGTCATGGGGTGGTCTGAGGGCCGGCTAATATGTATTATATGTGGAGTGGACCGGTCTCAACAAAATTCCACAACTGAATTTTAGTCCCAGACCGCCCCCGTGCATGTGACACAGTCAACCCGTTAATTAGACAGTAGTGGACAGTTCTTCGTTCGCAAAATGAGGGCTTGTCACATATGGACTCCCAATGAGTACATTGTCTTGGGCCAATGGCTGAGCGTAAGGCGCAACTAGTTTGATTCTCGTCTTGGCGAATATCCCGCCGTCCTTCTCCTTCGCACTTGGTGATGACGGCGGCATTTCACCATCCACTGACTCGACCTCCCTCGGTTTGTTCTTCTTGCTTTCGCCTCTCACTTGCAGCAGCTCTTTTTGAGGAGTTTGTGTTT
The DNA here is from genome assembly GCA_037976565.1 of Mesocentrotus franciscanus. Classification (NCBI taxonomy): domain Eukaryota; kingdom Metazoa; phylum Echinodermata; class Echinoidea; order Camarodonta; family Strongylocentrotidae; genus Mesocentrotus; species Mesocentrotus franciscanus. Next base: position 26,188,234 of record CP137672.1, read on the forward strand.
CGTTGTGTAGCCTTGCGGTAGGTCTCCGAGCAAGTGTACCCGGTCTGGTTGCCGAAACTTTTTCCGAGGCTGTCTTGTCAAGTAAATCTGCTCTCGATTTGGAAGAAGACTTGTCTGCAGAAGTTGGCAGGTTTGTCCATTTTGAAGCGTCCACGCTACTGGCGGCCGCTGATGCTTTACCTTTGAACTTCACACCATTGGTGTCGGTCACTACTTGACCTGGTGGCACATGAAACACGTCCAGACCTTTCGGAGGTGTGACCAACTTTAGCAATCCCGCCCGAGTTTGTCCTTGCCCGTTCATCAAAGGCTGTAGCGAACACTGTTTACCGAACATCTGACTGCGAGGCGAGGAAATGCCATCTGCCAGGATGCCCTCAGATGTCTTCCCATCCATTCTACTTTTTCTTGAACGGACTTTCGCGCTCTTGACGCGAGTGCTCTCGTTCGGACGCCAACTCGCCAGAAATCGGCACCCGATCGGCTGCATATCGGCACCTACCCTTTCCTTCCGAGGACCCTTTCGGAAATCCTCGACAATGTGCAGCGGTTCCATCGGGATCTTCACACCAGCGTCGTGAGGTAGGATGGTCCCTACTCTCAGCGTCGACGAGCTGCTTTCCAGTAGAGTCTGCTGATGACGTTTCTTGATCTGCGTGGCCATGGATTCTGCGTGACGGATGTTGGTCAATTTGATGTGCCTGCTAGCCGGGTGACGATAGCCCGCCGGGACCTCGTGATGGTGGGCAGTAGCTGCAGCCAACCACGTGACGCCGAGGTCCGGTACCTTACCTGACCTATAGCTGGGACCAAGGTGAAGAGGTCGCATGGGTGTGGCGCTCAGGTCTGTGAAATCATCCCTGTACAGGAAAAGAACGAGAGAGAGGGAGAGAGAGAGAGAGGGAGAGACGGGGTGGGAGAAAAATGAACACTATGTCTTGAAGGGATGGAAATTTGAAATAAACTTTTGAATTGATTGATTAATTAATCCATTAATGAAATATGTGACTACATTTGTGATTACAATTTATGTAAAGAAATAAAGTATAGATGGGTGACTGACCATAAAATAACACATAGGGTCATCGCTCGGGGAGGGGTAAGATGTCACGCTTGACTCCAGCTTCATATTGTCAGCTAATTGTTAGATTAATGGTGTACTTTCACTATCCTTTTCACTTTTTGTTTGCATATTGTTTGCTAATCTTAAAACTGTTAGTTTTAAAGATATATTATTTTATAGCCTTAAATTTTCGAGTGACAACGTACTAGTGGCACCCTGGAAACCATTGATGTTTTCGATTTTCTTCTGGATACTTTTTGTAATGCCATGCAAGTTTAAATAGATTTATCAAAATGTCTAGAACTACACACGAGCAATTATCATAACAAAATACCACATACCAGTCAGGAATGTTGTATTCTTGGAGTCGTGGTCGGACCAGGCTTTCGGACAAGGTCCTTACGATCACGACAGCTTCTCGACGACCACCGCCCTCGGGAATCGGATGGGACTTCATCGCCATTCCCGTCTGACCCACGGTGTAGTACCGACGGTACTCGTCGACGTAGGCCTGCCAGTCCTGGTAATGCTGTTGAATGACAGAAGCGAGATCAAACAAGCATTGTAATAAATAACCAAATTAGTGTAGTAGTAGAATAAGTAGTAGTAGTAGTAGTAGTAATGCCTTATTGAACAATTTAATTGCAGCCAACTGGTCGATTTGCATATACAAACTGAACTTTTACAGTAAAAAAAATATGCATCAACTCAGATTTTTAAGAAATACACTGAAATTTAATTGAACGAATCAGTTATGCCTGTAGGTTCAGATAAATAAAATGCACAGAATAAGTATAGGAACTAAACAAATATATTAAACAGCCTATAGAAAATATTTAGAGGAAACATAAAGGTAATTCATTTTACTTATGACTTTATTTATTATTATTGGAAATTATTTCTTTTAAGACGGTTAACCTGTAATTGTCAGTATAAGTTCTTTACATATAAATTTAATATCTATATGACTACCATCAAGCTAGCCCTTGGATATTTGGAAAGGTAAATAAGGATAGCATGGTGATACAGAATACATTTTAATCATAATGACGAGGAAATCAAACTTATATTTCGTGCTGTTTACCGATCTTCATAACTTAACCCTTAACCCTTATTTATTTCTATCTATGTAAATCATTGGTTCTGGAAAAGGGTCGTGACCCCCATTGTGATAATTGGGTTTTTGAGAACGGGGGGTGAAGGCGTTATACAGTCAAACCTGTCTATAGCGACCGACTAAGGAAACACAAAAGTGGTCTTTGTAGACAGGTTCCTTTAGTACATGTTTCAATGAGAAACCATTTTCAAGGGAAACAAAAAATGTGGTCCTTGTAGACAGGTGGTCTTTGTAGACAGGTGGTCACTAAAGCAGGTTTGACTGTACGTTAACATATTCGATACTAATCTATGTACAATTGAATACTACGAGTGGGGTGTATGAGTATCAGATGGGGTCGTGAGGCCAAAAACACCTAAAGAACCACTGCCCTATACACTGCACACGTGCTTATATTCAAATAGAAAGAAAAAAAAATCAAATAATAATATTTTATAAAGTATCTGGTCTCACCTTGAATGTGTATTTTGAGCTGTCACTGATATTCCGATGGATGAAGGGGTCATATTTCCTTCTTCTGTTCGAGTCTCTTGCCGATGATACCTTCCTTCCGCCTCCTCCATATCCGTATCGAGCCCCTCTTTCACTCCTAGGTAAACTCCACCCGGTGAGATCATCACGTCCAAATAACTGATTCCCTGTACCGCTTCCACCAGGCGAAACTTTCTTTCCCCCATCGTTGAGATAAACGTCCGCAGACGAGTTTGGGGGAGCAAGTGTGGAATATTTGCATCTCCATGGAAACGTACATACGCATTGATGGAAGAGGGTATCCATTCTGGCGATCGCGTCTGAAGATGGAGTGACGTCGTCCGAAATTTCTAACAATCGTCCAGAAAGAGTTTGCTTCAACTTCTGCTTCGAACCCGACTTCAACTTCCTTGCCGATTTCATATTCGACGCCGATTTCTTAGTGGGAAGTCGTTTCCTCTCGTCTGACGAAGCGTCGCGTTTTACCCCGGCAGTGTCTTCTTCGCCACTTTCACCAACAATTCCTGTAGGGCAATCATCATCATTGCCATTGTCCACATCGATGTCTTTGGCCTTCCTGACATCATGCAGGAATTCAGGATAACGGTAAAAGTCTGCGATGCGACTGAATCCGACACCAGTTTTGCTACATTCTGCTTCAGGCTTGTCGATCCGTGAGTGCTTTGAGATGGCAAGAGCTTTGAAATCAATAACATCATCACCATCTTCATCGTCTTCACCCTCGACTTCGTGAAAATGAAGATCGCAGTCAATGGACCGTCGTGCTACGAAGTCCTCGTCGATGTCGACATATTCTCCAGTAAAAACATCACCACTGCTTTGACGTTGAAGGGAGTTCATATCGAAATGATCGCCATCTTTCCTCCCTTCAAAACATTCCTCTGTGTTATTGGTGTATGCAACATCATCTTCCGTATCATTCGATCTGAATGGTTTCCACATAAAATCCTCATCATCGTGGTCCTCTTTCTCCTCCTCGCCAAACTCATCTCCCAAATCAACATTCATATTGTTCGGGGATTCGGTCTCGCCGACGATGTCCTTCAAGTTGTATACTCGTTGTCGTTTGAGAGAGGTCAGTCGTTGAGAGAGAAGGAGAAGTTTGAGTTGAGGGTCTTCTCCATGGTCGGCGGTCATCCTCCTCTGAAAAAAACCCCGAAGTCGTGGTCAATGAACACCGTCGAGCAGCGCAGTACCGTTTGGGAAATGGAATTAACTTGCATCAATATCAAAAGATATTCGAATTCATCACAACGGGGGCATACACATCTGCATCAATCCATCGGTTATACAAAATGACGTAGTGATGTGTAATTGATAATATGCACCAAAATTATCCTTGCATTAGTTTCCAAGACAACATCACGAATATTTATGAAGTGCTATATAATAAGTGCTATATAACAATGGCAACTTCATATGTTATCCACATCAGGTTGCAATAACACGAGTCATGAGGACTGTGTCAAACCAGGAAGATCTTCCTGGTCAAACCTCAATACTTGAGTTTTGGTTGGTAGAAACGGGTCCACATAGACTCCAGTTTGCAGTTGTTTTGTTGAACGTAACGAATAAAATGTCACAGCGTTGTCGTGTTTCTCGTTACAGGATGATGAAGTTAGTTGTCGAATCCAAGATATTTAGTCAACTACCATGCCACCGTCTGAAATAAATCTGCAAAATCAAAACCAGGCAAAGTATGTGTTAGGACGAGTTACTTTCTAGTTTCTTGGCTAGTGACATGCGTAAGAAAACAACACACCATATAGTCATCATCACAACTATATGTCAATAATATGTACCTCCCCTGCAGTGCCTGTGGGATTTTACTGAATGGACTGTCTATTCCATTCTTTACATGTTTTTATCTCCCCTAAACTTTGAACTTGGGCTCATAAAGGGGGACGTTATGACCCCCTTTCTTTACCCTTTCAGACCCAGCCAAGCGTACGGCAGTCACGAAGGCTGGTTCGTAATTTATTGATACCAAACAAATACATGTATATATTTGTTTTATTATTTTGAAATCAGTTCGCAATATGCTAGCATGTAGAGTGCATACTAGAAACGGGGATACCTGTAGGAGAGTCAACTATAGCTATGGTTGTTAGGGTGTTCCATCCCATAAAATATTTAGGATTACTAACTAATATGTCATGGTGTACAGTCATGTACGAGCACCTCGACATGATTGTGTGCGAAATGCAAATCAATTTTCATGACATGTTCTTTGCATATATATCAGGCAATCAAATCGAATGACCACAGTAAAATATGGGCCTAACCGTTTACGTCTGTTTTTGTTTATATATCCCTAATAACAAGTGATATTAGTAGTTATGTAATATGCAATGTGCAATATCTTCGTAAAAACAAACATATATATTATGTTGAACACATGCATCCATGTTTCAAGTAACCCCTTGTTCGACTGGACTTGATAATGTGATTGACGTGAGCTCTTTTGACAACAAAGTGATTCAAGAAACAAAGAAGCAAATTGGACAGGGTTTTGGAGATTAGGCAAACAATAACTGTATGGAGGGCTAATCGCTAATTGACACTTGCATCTCAATAGAAGTCATTCTTCCCAATTTGGTAATGCATGTCACCCCCTCCGCCTCCCCCTTTTGGTCCCCTCTCTCTCTCTCTCTATCTCTCCCCTCCTGTGTATCTCTGGATATGTCTCGCTGTTCAAATTGTTTACCTCTGCCATGTCCACTTTCACCCGCACTTTTACTTCTATCTCCTCTTCACAGATAGAACAATTTTCTTGTTCGATGGTTCGATATCATCCTCCTTGTCATTCTCGTGTTCTAGCTCAGGCTCTCATGCAGTACATGGGTATATAACCAAGTAGGTCCATGATATAACTAGAAGTCCACTTTTACGGAGTCATAAATTTAGAAATCACTTCGTTTGGAGTGGAATACAGGCTCAAAATGCAATGCACTCTCAACGAGAAATTAAACGACTACCTTGGAGTGGATTCCATCATGATTTGGAGTGGAATCAACTACGAACGAATTAAGTGATCTCGTAAACGAGTGGATTCCCGCTCCTCTGCATCACGTAAGGGAGTATTCTGCGAAGTTTCGATATCACTTACCATCATTTAAGAAATTCTTGTACGTCGAAAACATCATCATCTCCTCGTAGACCACGTAAAAATTAACAACTACACATGATTCTCCTTCGAAACCGTCAGCATCATCCAACAAACGGTTTTAATCACGAAGATCACAGACCTCTTCTGCACATAAATATGATAAATATATACTCGAACTTGACTCTTGACGAAGTTCAAATTCAAACTACATATACCAACGTCAAGTTTGTCTTCTTCATGCATGTCAACAATATCTCAGCAGCTCCTTAATCAATATGTTATAATTTTTATCATAACTCTTCCCCCTCGATCAATACGTCATTTTCATCCATTATGTCCGCGTAAAAGTGTCACAATCAACACTATCGGTGATGGAGCAAATTGAATACATTACGTGCCATAATCGGGTGAAAGTACGAGCACCTGTCGTCATACTATACACAATCTTACGCAGGTTATATACTAGGGTGGAAAGGTGTCACGTGACCAAATGAAGGTCATTCCTTTTCCACGCGACTTTCCGAATGATTTCGATCTTGACTTTTGTGTTTACCTCCTTGATATGTCGGGGTCACATGGGGTCATCACTGAATCAGATAGTAGCGTCCCGTTTCCATGGGAACCGCCGACCCGAAGATATACGACAAGTGCCGAGTTTTACCGATCTGCCACTTTCATAGTTCTAAAGAAGAGTCTGCAGGAACTTTCTTTTTGATCAGAGGGATGATAGGGATGTGCTTTTTTATTTGGCAAACAGTCAATGATATGAAGTTTCATTTGTTATAGCTTTAATTATTGTATGAATGCGGTATAGCGTGTACATTGCCACTAATATAAACATTTGACTTTGACGCATTTTCATTGAGGGTTTTTTTTTTTTAAATCAAAACGTATAGCCCCAAATCCGCTCAGATACCTTTGGCTCGTTTTCATTTTAGTTGATACAAATCAAGCTATTCATGATCCTAAACATCTAGGTAGAGTCACATCGTTTTTTATATTTTTTATATTTATTTTGATAAGTTTTTATTGATCCAATAATAGTTTTACATTCAACATAAACATAATACAAATAGACAGACATTTATATCCATGTAACAACAATAGGTCAAAGAAGAAATCAAATGGATCTATAGTATATAGAAAAGAAAACATGAGCAATCGTCAAAATACCCCCCCCCCAGAAACAAAAGGATTTCAGTCAGCGTTCTATCATCTGCTATACTGCTTAAACAGGATTATTTTCTAAAATGTCTATATTTTTCATTGTGCCTATCTAGTTTGTTGCGTCTTTCAGCAATAAACCTTTGTACAGTCTGAAAATATTGAACATAATGTACAAAATGACGAACGTCGGGCATGTTTTCTGTAATCCTACACCTAAAGATATATTGCTTTCCTAACAAAAGCAGGACATTAATGGTGAAAGCGTTTTTTACTTTGACAAACTTGGTCAGCCCAATTATTTTTTGTGGACAGAATCGAGGGGAGAGAGAGTTCCGTAAAAGCTCTGTTTAGGCGTAACCAAAACTGTTCTATAACTGTACATTAAACAAAAAGGATTTTCATCTTCATTACTACAAAATTAGCAAGCTGCATTTTCAATTCTCTTAATACGAACCGACCAGACTTTAGTTGGTACAGTCAAACCTGTCTATAGCGACCGCTCAAGGGAAACACAAAAAGTGGCCTTTGTAGACAGGTGGTCTTTGCAGACAGGTTCCTTTAGTACATGTTTCAATGAGAAACCATTTTCAAGGGAAACAAAAAATGTGGTCTTTGTAGACAGGTGGTCTTTGTAGACAGGTGGTCACTAAAGCAGGTTTGACTGTATTATAGGTTATAGATGATTTTCAACTGAAACATTCGTAATTTTGTATCTATCGGAGCATAAATGGCAACGTAAACAACTCAACAACGGTGGAATCATGAAGGCTGTACAGCTCATTGAGGCGGGCGAAAGTAGACGAAATAGATGGATTGTTAATTTGCATACACTTAGAATAGATTTGTCCTTTGGACACGTCAACAGAAGTTCTAACAATACCATCTATATTTACAGTTGGAATGGGGCTTAAAGGAAGCATAACAGTGTGAAAGTTTTGTTGAAGAAAAAAATGTTTCCATGTATATTATAGAGGGGGGTTTCTTGTAACATGCAGTCTAACAAAGTAAAATATTCTACAAACGAAAGACCTCTTTCTTTTGCATCTTTCGAAATAGAGTCCCATTATACTCTTTTCACACTTGTTTTGCTTAACCCCGTAAAATAATTGCCTATATAAATGTCACATAATTTCTACAACTATAATTGTTCTTAACAAAAAATCAATTGTAGTACAGTTGAATTTTTAAAGGAAATCTTGCGGAATGGATTACTTTAGTTTAGCCAATTTGAACTTGAAGCAAACTGGTTAGTCAAACTGTTTTACATTGAAGTACATGTAATTGGAAACCATATACATTTCGAACACCGCCAATAGGTTCCCGATAATCATCTGAGTAATGTAAAAACGAAGTGCCTCTCTCAACCAATGGACACACAGGAGATCGAAAAAGAATATACATTTTTGACGAATATAAGGGAAACCATCAACCATGACAATGTCATTGCAAAAACAACATGAAAATTTGATTCTGTTATACTCACTTGAGATGCAAATTCTCGATTACTTCGTTGTTTTCTGGTAGCTGGCTTTTCAGTCTGAGCTTGGTTTATTGGTGAAAATAATTGGCATGATGTGACTATGCTGTATTGAAATAATACAAAAAGGGCCAACCAGTACCAAAGGTCTACGTGTGATATTGGTTTAGTGGATTATTACTATCAATGGGCAGCGCATAGATAACACCCAAGGGAATTGATAGTTTGATAATTATACAACTTTAAAGGTGCCTGATACATGAACCATTGCACTCCAGTGACAAGTATATGATTGAATGGATGGCGATTTTTTTTTTTCTTCTTCAGCAAACTTATTTGTGGATAGTAAATTGAGAGAAATAAGGGATAATTGAACGAATCCTGAGAAATGCAATCTTTTCTTTCAACAAAGTTTGCTCTTGTAGATCAGCGGCTGTGGATGGCAAACTGGTAAAATGGAGAAGAATGTAGATTATCTAGCCAATCTGATAAATGCGACTATATAAATTTTGTCACCCTCTCCAAAAAAAGGGAACGTCTGGAGCGGAATATGTACATGTACAACCACTTATAAAGTATGTGGATTACACGTAGGTCCAATACTTATACACCCCCACCGGTTTACATTTTCTGTCTGTCCGTCTGAATCACTTTAATAGCTCCTAATCTGAACAAAAGGTGGAGAGAACATATTTAATGTCAAGGTGATAATTGTAACACCAAGGAAGTGGACTAAGGGAAAGAGATGAAGAGAGAGGGTGAGGTGGAAGGAAAGAGAGAGAGGGAGAAAGAGATAGTGCGAAAGAGAGAGATAATTATGAAGAGGGAGGGGGAAGGGAGAGTTAGAAAGAGAGAAAGATTGTGAAAAAGAGAAACGGAGAGATAGAGATAAAGAGAGGGAAGGGAGAGTAATAGAACACGAGTCATAGTGCTGAATATTGTTATAATTTATATCAGCGCTTAGACCGATATTCAACAAAATTAATGCATAATTACAATAATACACATTTCCGTAGTTGTGACACGATGCAGTGCATTCATAAATAAATCATCCGATAAATGGCCGGTCATTCTTATTCTTCCTCTCGGTGTGTAGAATTTTTAGTAATTGGGGACAATTTCGGACATCCCTCTCTTTAGAGTGGTGATCGAAAGCAGATGCAAATAGTCAGGGGTGAGAGAATGAGATAAATCGGGCACTCGTCTGCTCTCATGAGGCGCATCAGTGCAGTAGTCATGGCGGTTCAGTCCGTAAACTGGTCTCTTTTATTAGTTTATAAAAATGATAGCCGTTTGGTCTACAACTAGTTTGTCTACTACCCAGTTGGTCTATTACCATATGATCTACACCCAGCAAGTCTGCTATCCACATGGTCTAATATATAATCATCAAATAATTATTACACCTTATGGATGGTAGACGAAATGGGCATTAGACAAACTGGGAATTAGACCGACTGGCAATTAGACGAAATGAGGGATAGTCCAAATGGGTAGTAGGCTTATTAGAGATTATACCATAATGGAAATAGACTAATTTGGTAGTACACAAACTGGTTGTAGACCAAACGGCAATTCACCTCTTTCATCTGTTTTTTATTTGCTGAAAGGTCAAGAATATTCTCATTTTATTTGTAGTCTGAAGAGTGAAGTAGTCATTTTGTAGTCACATGTTCCATATGATAACATCTCTATTGATTCATAAGGTTTATGCAATCAATATTGCACAATAATAGGCTGTTGCTATACCAGAAAAGCTTCCGATATTATGTGTTATCAATGTGCAACAATATAGGGTCATTTTCGTAATGCAACCAAATTGAATTTATACGTCTTTGTATAGTGCCTCTATACGAATTATTCCATTCACCTGTAAGTCTGTAACGAATAATTGTATTACGATAGTCACAAAGCGAATATCATCTTCATGTAGTTGTTGCTAGGCAGGAAACTACCTCAGAACACCTAACATATACAATTTGCATTGTGACTGCTGAAATACAATTATTCGTACCGGTAACAGGTGGATGAAATAATTTGTATCGAGGTAACTTCACTGAGATGTATACATTACGAAAATTGTCAATTTGTCTATAAATAAACACGACTGATATAATCACATAATAGACCTGTTTACTAATTTCATGCATATACTTCTCGAACAAAAAATGCTCTTGATGCCTCAATAGCTTGCCAGACATAGCAAAAACTTATGTTGCAAAATGGATTCCATCCGTAGACTGAGCAGGAACCCGTATTATGCAAGTAGATTAACATGGTGCATAATAGCAGGTGAATTGAATATTTAGTAACTCTGAGGGCTTCTGGCGAGAAACATTCATTCAATGTTCAAGACAATAGTTTTGTTCAAATTTAACATTCAGGTGTGGTCGTGAAAGTGGTTCAATACTTTCATTATTTTGGCGTAAAATATAAAACAAAAACCACCCTGTAATAATTGGTTTTAAGAAAGACTGAAGGTTCAATGAGAAATAATAGGCTGATGTACTGTTCTGTAATGATTATCATCATTAGACCATGGACAGACGTAGACGAAGAGCGATATCTCAGAGTTCCATGACATGTGCCACTATCCAACGATTTGGATGGCTGGGTAAAATATTGTCTGGATATTCTCCCGCCTCGTCACTGGACAGTGCGTAGAAAGAGAGTAGGGGCTTTTCGTTTGTGTGGACGAGGACGCCGTTCCCGTCCTCTAACGATGCGAATTGGCTGCAGTCGACCCGTCCTGGAAGGCGTTTCATGAAACAATTAGTCGGTGGTTTTCACCGACTAATATCATTTTCACCGACAATTTTATTGTCACCGACTATTTTCCAGGCCTCTGATTGGTCAAATTTAGTCGGCGCCGACAGTTGTCGGTGGACAAATGTTGATGAAATGCCCCCCAGTTCCCTACTTTATAACCCTTTTCGTATGTAGTCGACGCCCGTTCTCTACACGATGACGTAATGGCCCCGCTCGCTTATTGAATTTCTCCTTCTTTCACTTGTTATGTTATTCTTCGTATATTACTCTATTTTTTTCTTCTCTATCTTTCGTCATGTTATTCTTTAGTTTCCCTTTATTATTTTCTCTCTCTGTTTTTCTTGTTCTTATCTGTTTTTCCATCTTTCTTCTTCTCTTCTATCTTTCCATTTTCTATTCTTTATCATTTTCTCTTTCTGTCTCTCCTTATGTAATTTTTTATTGTTACCATTCTATCATTTTCTCTTTCTGTCTTTCCTTATGTTATTCTTTATTTCTGTTAGTGTTTGTTTTTATCATTCTATTAATTTCCTCTTTCTATCTTTCCTTATGTTATTCTTTGTTTTTCCATCTTTCATCTTTTCTTCTTTCTTTCCATTATCTATGCTTTATCATTTTCTCTTTCTGTCTTTCCTTATGTTGTTCTTTATTTCTTCCTTCTATCACCTTCTCTCATGTTAGTGTTTGTTTTTATTATTCCTCTTTCTATCTTTCCTTATGTTATTCTTTGTTTTTCCATCTTTCATCTTTTCTCCTATCTTTCCATTATCTATGCTTAATCATTTTCTCTTGCTGTCTCTCCTTATGTTATTGTTTGTTACCATTCTATCATTTTCTCTTTCTGTCTCTCCTTATGTTATTCTTTATTTCTTCCTTCTATCACCTTCTCGTTTGTTCTTTGTTTTTATCATTCTATCACTTTCTCTTTCTGTCTTTTCTTATGTTATTCTTTGTTTTTATCGTTCTATCATTTTCTTCCTACTATTCCTTATGTTATTCTTTGATTTTCCATCTTTCATCTTCTCTTCTACCTTCTCATTATCTTTTGTATATCATTTTCTCTTTCTGTCTTTCCTTATGTTATTCTTTGTTTCTTCCTTCTATCACCTTCTCTCATGTTAGTGTTTGTTTTCATTATTCCTCTTTCTTTCTTTCCTTATGTTATTCTTTATTTTTCCATCTTTCATCTTTTCTTCTATCTTTCCATTATCTATGCTTACTCATTTTCTCTTTCTATCTTTCCTTATGTTATTCTTTATTTCTTCCTTCTATCACCTTCTCTTTTGTTCTTTGTTTTTATCATTCTATCACTTTCTCTTTTTGTCTTTTCTTATGTTATTCTTTGTTTCTTCCTTCTATCACCTTTTCTTATGTAATTCTTTGTTTTTATCGTTCTATCATTTTCTTCCTACCAATCCTTATGTTATTCTTTGTTTTTCCATCTTTCATCTTCTCTTCTACCTTCTCATTATCTTTTGTATATCATTTTCTCTTTCTGTCTTTCCTTATGTTATTCTTTATTTCTTCCTTCTATCACCTTCTCTCATGTTAGTGTTTGTTTTTATTATTCCTCTTTCTTTCTTTCCTTATGTTATTCTTTGTTTTTCCATCTTTCATCTTTTCTTCTATCTTTCCATTATCTATGCTTAATCATTTTTCTCTTTCTGTCTCTCCTTATGTTATCGTTTATTGTTACCATTCTATCATTTTCTCTTTCTGTCTTTCCTTATGTTATTCTTTATTTTTTCCTTCTACCACCTTCTCTTTTGTTCTTTGTTTTTATCATTCTATCACTTTCTCTTTCTGTCTTTTCTTATGTTATTCTTTGTTTCTTCCTTCTATCACCTTTTCTTATGTAATTCTTTGTTTTTATCGTTCTATCATTTTCTTCCTACCATTCCTTATGTTATTCTTTGTTTTTCCATTTTTCATCTTCTCTTCTATCTTCTCATTATCTTTTGTTTATCATTTTCTCTTTCTGTCTTTCCTTATGTTATTCTTTGTTACTTCTTTTCATCACCTTTTCTTATGTAATTCTTTGTTTTTATCGTTCTATCATTTTCTTCCTACCATTCCTTATGTTATTCTTTGTTTTTCCATCTTTCATCTTCTCTTCTATCTTTTCATTATCTATTCTATAACCTTCTCTTATGTAGTTCTTTGTTTTATCATTCTTTATATCACTTTCTCTTTGTTTCTTCCCTTCTGATTTACGCTGCGATATAGCAAGATGACGTCATTTGACGACGGGGTTCGAGTTTTCTGACGAACCTCAAATCATGGGTGAACGCGTCCTCAAATTGGGCCTGACGACGTGAGACGACCCGACGCATGCGCAAATCGCCGAGATGACGTCATATCTTTGACGTCGTCTATGTGGACGTGCCAAACGAAAAGGCCCTAGTGTGAGAGTGTGAGAGTGTGTGAGAGAGAGAGAGAGAGAGAGAGAGAGAGAGAGAGAGAGAGAGAGAGATGGGGAAAGACGGTGAAAGATTTGAGAGTTGGTAGAATACCTCCCTGGATAGTAAATCGAAATTTATGATACGTCCTTCTCAATGTGACGGATGCGATGATTAGAATGAAAATAGAGACCCTTGATGCTATGAAAAAATAACATTCATCTTCTCGTTGTGTTTATTTGGGGCTTGCAAATAAATTGTAGAGAAACTCTTCTAATTGACTTTACTTTTAAAATAACATAACAAGATTGTGAAAATGAAAAGCGTTGCCCTGAAGGCTGAGGGACCGATAAAACGATGGGTGGCAATGCAAAATAAAATAGTTCTCACCATTATTCACCTGCAATCAAATAAACGCAGTGCTAAAAATCCATCCAAATTGATGGCCAAATTGTTTGCATGCAAATACATTCACCTGCTACGCGCGTTGTCTATTTCATTTACGAACGTTTCGTCCAATTGATTAAAAGCTATTTATAGATTGACCAGATATGTTTGAAAGCATGTGCGTGGAATAATGCATACATTGTTGTCGCTATATGGGGCAAGCGCAGGGCAAACTTGTTGGTCGGAAGTACGCATACTTCTTGAAACATACGTAAATAGGACAACAACAAGTGATAGATCATTTGCATAAATTCTGCATGACTCTAAAACATCTATTAATTCTATTGACCTACTGTTTCATTTGAATAGGCCATTTTCATGTTACCGTAGTTAATGTATAGGTCTTTTTGAAGTGCCTCGATACGAACTACTTCATTCACCTGTTACGAAAAATTGTATCTCAATAGTCAGAGTGCGAATAGGCCATTTTCGTAATATAAACAAATTTAATGCTCAAATCTTTGTTAAGTGCCTCTTTACAAATTATTTCATTCACCTGTTATGAATAATTATATTTCAATAGTCAGTATACGAATCGAATATATAAAGTGTTGTTACTTGTTAGGTAGGACAAGCCGACAAGCCATAATGCTTGTCCTAACAACAATTTAAATGTATGCGATTCGTATTCTTACTATTGAAATACAATAATTCATAATAGGTGAATGAGATAATTTCTAAAATGACATTACCGTATATTCTATCTTACTTATGTTTCTTTGTTTATAATACAGACGCTTTTGTGCGACCTCTTCTTTTCTCACAAGTGCGCCCTGATCATTATTTTGATGTCAAGTGGATTCGACGCTTTACAAACCTCATATATCATCATTATTATCATTATCATCATTATAATTATTATTTTTTCCCTTCATATTATTGTTGTTATTATAGCACAAATATAGGTTAGGCATACGAGGCGAAGGGGGGCTAGGGGTGCAGCCCACGCGGGAGGGGTGAGGGGTGAGGGGAGGGTTAAAAGAATTAGCATTCGGACAAAAGGCGCGAGTCCCCTTCCCCTCACGAAAATGTGCCCGTATGCCTACAATTTGCAGTTTTAGCAAGACTCCGTTCTAATTTCTTTCTTTTTATCTGTTTTCTTTCATTTTTCAGAGAAGAAGAAGAAACAAAAACACCATTAATAAAAAGGTGTAGTCGTCGGCTAAATGGTCTGGCGAAATGCAAACAAGAGAATGTCCAGAGAGAGCGTCCAGAGAGAGCGATGACAGACGATGAGCAGGAAAAAAACATGTGATCCCTCGCTGTCTTCTCATTCTGCGCGCGTAAAATGTAGTCTGGGCCCTCCCATCGCCCTGCTCCATTTGAGTCGATATGCTTATTGCTATACTGGCTACACGACTTACCAACAAAATTGAACCTCTCTCTATGATAAACAAGTAAGGCAATAATCTATATTTTGCAAAGCAATATAGAAAAAAGATTGAGATGAGGGGTTGGTAAAAATTAGATCTTCCTACTTCCTAGAAACTAGAGTCGCCCACTGAACTCTACAGACTTCACTGCGAAGTGTTAGAGTTCAGTTGTGTCGATCGCCATGTCGCAAGATAACACATCCCCCATTTTTGTTTTGTTTTGTTTATGAAGAAAAAAAGTTTTCTCGAAAAAGACATGCCGATTAGCGGTAAACCACAAAGACATAAAATGTAGGGTTGTCATATATCTGCTGCTACAAGAAGTAATTGGAGCCTGGCACCCACTATTTTTTGTCCGACTTTTTGACCTTACATAATCTAGACCCCCGTATTCTCCTACACATATCTTCTGCTGTTGAAGCCAAAACTGTCATCGCGGCGTTCTATCGAATGACTCTGTTCACATTGATGTATATTTCATATGTATTGTAATTTGTAGGTTTATTTGTAATTCATTGTATTTTGTTTGTTAAAGCCCTTACAGACTTCGGTGGAAAGCACTTTATAAGCACCGTTTTATCGTTATTAATTCATAATTAATCATTCTTATTGCTCTATTCTCTAAAAGTTCTTCTAAAATGAAATAAGACAAAACCCCCTCCCCCCCCCCAAAAAAAAACATCCACATAACAAATAAAATCAAAAGAAACAAAAGAACAAACCTGAACTAACCGAATTTAAGAAACATTTACAAATTAAACTAACAATACTTGTTCTGTTCAAGTCACACAGAACGCGGTACGGCAAGCCTAATAAATTGATGATTTGTTTATTGCTAAGTTACCAATATTTTGTGCATCTGTTACGATGTACACGTAGGCCAATTGTTATGCATTGGCCAGAATGCAAATTACATACTAGTACAGTACGACTTGTTCCGAGATCACCCTCTCAACAACAACAAAAAAAATAAAAAAAATAAACGTGAGCTAAAAATCTTAAATGACTATTAATGAAGAGCCAAGAAGCTTGTCTTTCGAAAACACAAAGGTATGCCATTTACATGCAGACTCCAAGAAACGGGTGAATGTAAGTTAATAGGACATTTTCGTAATGTAACCAAATTTAATGCACACGTCTTTAATTGTGAAGTGCCTCGATACAAATTATTTCATTCACCTGTTACAAATATTTGTATTTCAATAGCCAGAATGCGAATTGCATACATTCCATGTTGTTAGGTAGGACAAGCCATAATATGTCTTACCTAGCAACAAGTACTGTATATGCAATTCGCATTCTGACTATTGAATTACAATTATTCGTAACAGGTGAATGAAATAGTTTGTAACGACGCACTCAATTAACATAGATTTGAGCATTACATATGATTACATTACGAAAATGGCCTATTGGAGTATTGCTGGAGGCATTCGCATTCAACAACAAAGAAGTATATTTTTGCATTAAAGTTAATTTAATATATTAACGAAAATATGCTATTGACAGAGATGCTATGTCCGGCGGAAAACATTTCAACAAGCATATATTTAACTTGAGAGCTAACAAATACATGAATCATACTTTTTCCATTTTTAAAACAAAAAAATCAAGTATCCTAAAATTCCTAATGCGACCATCTTTTACTCTGTTCATTGTTCTTTCATTTCGCCTCTTCTAAATCTCGGTGTTATCACTTAAAGGTGCAGCTCAAAAACATTCCCATAAACAGTCGGCTAGTCAGACAGAACAAGAAATGGTTGTTTTGTAATCATTATGGCGACGCTTTTGAGTCGAGGTTTCTGGATTGTAAACAATTACATGTTATCTTGAGGTCAAAGCCCTCAGATATTAAATAGCAGTACTAAAACTCTTGCGTTCTATGATTTTTTTTTTAAATCCGCTATCCGAACTGAAGATGAAAAAAAGGGAGGAAAAAAAAAATGAGTCGCTTCTTCCGACTGGATATCCCCCCACCCCCCGATCCCTCTTTCTCTCACAATTAATGATCTCAAAGGAATATTTGTCAACGTGTACGTTATTTTTGTTATGGCTTTGATATTCTTTATCAC
The DNA here is from genome assembly GCA_037976565.1 of Mesocentrotus franciscanus. NCBI lineage: Eukaryota > Metazoa > Echinodermata > Echinoidea > Camarodonta > Strongylocentrotidae > Mesocentrotus > Mesocentrotus franciscanus. The sequence continues at coordinate 26,205,719 of CP137672.1, forward strand.
TTTTGGGAATAGGCATAATTGAAATAGGTATAAACTCGTAAATAGTCGCAAGTTCCGGGCATACTCCTTCGTTGAATAATTGTTCAATTAAACGAAGTCTCTGGTTAACCATTTTTTGTTTAAACATTCCCTCCACCTGCTTGCCTTCTTCAACAATGCTTATCATCTTCCTATATCATTCCGAGCAGTATAGTCACCACCATCAACGTCATCATCATCTTTTTGTCGTCATCACCATCATATCATCTTCAACACCAACACACCGATGTCACGATCATCATTATAATTACCACCAACATCTCATTGTCGTCGTCACCATCATTTCACTATCATCATCAACACCAACACCAACACACTGGTATCACAGTCATCATCATCAACATTATCACCATCATCTCTTCGTCGTCGTCACCATCATATCATCTTCAACACCAACGCACTGGTATCACCATCATCATGATCAACATTATCATTACCATAATTTTCATCATTTATAGCGCTTAGAGACTTCGGTGGAAAGCGTGTGTGTGTGTGTGTGTGTAATTGGGTTTTTACAGACGTGTATCAATCAGATATGATTATTTACGTCTGGGGACCGACTTTTAACGTCACCATCCGAAAGACGTGACTCAGTTTCGAACCTGCGTCCTCGGCTGAATCAGTTTGTAACTTCCACTGTTAGCTGGATTACAGGCGCACGCCACAACGCCCCGTTAAAGCTTCTTGCTCTTGGGCTTGGCAGTCTTCGGTTTCTTTGCGGCTGCGTTCTTGGGCGTCTTCTTTGGTGTTGTTGTCAAGCGCTTTATAAGCACCGTTTTATTATTATTATCATCATCATCGTCGTCATCAAAATATCTACTTATCAATTTTTTTCCATCATCCATCCAAAAACCAAAACAAATGCATCCTTTATTTAAGAAAATCCTTATCTACAGTCTCGTCTCACAGTATCAAACCACAAGACTCCAAAACAAAGTGTCTTCAAAGAGCCGATTTCAACAACTCTAACTTTTAACTGAAGATTTGTTTAAAGGGTGGGATATTTGGTTTATTAAAGGAAATACCTAGTTTCACAACCATCAAAGCAACTTTTGTGCTTGCTTTCTTATCTTGAATTTGAAAAACTGAATGGCAAAATCGGGGAAAAAGAAGAAAAAAGATCTGAGCATAGGATGAATGATATATTTATTATGTAATTAAAGATTGTCCTCAATAAATAATGCTAAAACCAAGATCTCACTATACATTTTGAAATATAAATATGCAACAAAGAAGGACAATATAGTATTAGTAATTATAATTCTAAATTATTTCAAGAAATCCACACGGACACCACCACAGAAAGACCAAAGAGCAGAGCCGTTCTCTCATTTCATGCCAAGAAAATTAGAGAAGGAACACTTGGAAAAACATGTAGGCAGTAAAGTGTGATAATTCATACATTTGCTATAAATGCAACTGGCAATTTATCTATGTCTGATTGACAAAAAGATGAAAAAGGTAAAGCACTAGATTTTCTGTCAAGAACACCTATTCACATTTGTAGCTTACCATACTTTTCTCTCTCACTTTTGAGTTTTAGATTATTGACATTGAGACTAGCTTTCATTTCAATTAATAAATGTTACATCATCCACATTTCACAACATTACCAATTAGATTTTTTCAATCAATGTTGAAGGTTGTGAAAGGACAATGATATGGTCAGACCCATCCATCCATTCAGACAAATCTGTGTTACACTTTAAACTCAATGGTCTCATTTGATAATACCCTCTTTTGTTTAATAATTTACCATTTCTCAACTTAAATAGAACCATACCTTTAAATTAAAAGTTGTAAACAACTTCCTTTGTTTGACATTAATAATGTGGTAAATCAGCCAAACCAGGATATTTATCGGAGATAATCCAAACAAACAATCAACACTCTATGATTTCTCAAAAAATGCAGGCATTTTAGAGCAACCTTTTCAATTCTGAGATCCTCCTTTGTACATCTGAAAGGAAGGAAAATGAGGAAGTACATTTTTCACCCCTTCAACATTCACTAACTCCATGTATTACCCCTAGCTTAAAGGAATTACAGTGAAAACTGTTTTAGTGGCCATCTACCGGTGTATAGAAAGACCACCTGTCTATAAAGACTACTTTTCTTGTTAACATCAATAAATACTAATAAATAAATAGTAATAATAATATGCATTACATTATGACATAATGACTCTATGCACTATTAGGACACTGGATATTAGTGTCTCTACCCTCTAGCTCTACTTTCATAGATATATTGCATTCAATCTGGACGGAATGAGAATGATGTCTGCTGATGATGTCATCAATCAGTGAGCACACTCAGGGCAGTTTGCTGGAAATACTGCGGCTCTTGGTCCTGAAAATCATCAATCACAAATAGTAATACATGTTTAGTGTCAGAATTATTCATCTTAATAACATTTGTTTTCTAGATACAATTCAAACAATATCTTTATACTTGTAAAAATTGACAGTTTTAAATTACCACCAAAAAAAAAAAAAAGCATTTTAACATGCATTGGGGTCATGAACTTCTTCTAGTCAAATAATCGTGAAAAAGGTGATGGAAATCTAATGCACGTAATTGTGTTTTAAAACAAAATGCCTTGCAAAACCATGATTTTAGCTGAGCTGAAGAAAACAAACCTCTCATGGACAAAGTTTTATTAAAACTGTCATCTGGAATGTTGGTAAATTATATTCACGTAAAGTCCTACCACCCTCTCATCAACAACAATAAAAATAAAATAAAAATAAACATGAGCTAAAAATCTTAAATGACCATTGCTGAAGAGCCAAGAAGCAATAAGTACATTCTTAATTCATTGAATCAATGACTACTGTACAATTTGTATGTTACCTTGATACAGGTTGCAGGGTAACTGGTTTGGTGACTTGTTGGCTGGCCCTGAACTGAGCATCAACTCTACTAAACATCCCTCCAGCATACTGACAAATACATAGCAAAGGAGATAACAGATATAAGGGTATCAACCACACTGTGCAAGCAATATAAAGTGAAATTATTGGGAAAAAATAATATGATGTAATGTAATAGAAATTCAAAACCAATTGATATTTTTAACAACTTAATGAATTAGTAATTGCAGCAAAGAAACACTAAAGAGACAACCATTATGTCTCTAATCTAATTTTCATTTGATTGATCACAATACTTATGATTTCCTTCAATGGCTTCCCACTTACGATCAAAGCTATATGGTAAACTTAAACCAATGATTTTGAAAGCCTGGCAGTAAGCCCATTATTATTGGGTAATCAAACGGCATGCACAAGAAAACACTTGCAAAGCACATATTTCTTGATATACAGTAGTGGCTAAAACTGGAAAACAGTATGACTAATTTGAGTCAATCATGTTACATTAGTTATAAAAGCGTTTTGTTTATTTTACACAAACCATTTCGCTTAGCCATGATGAATTCTAATTAAATTGCTGCCTTAATCCAAAAACTGAATGAATATTAAATGCCCCTGGGCCCCGTCTTACAAAGAGTTGATATCAATCGCAACTATGTACATAAGAGATAGGAGACTGCAAACTTGTGATTGATTGGAGGACTTGTGGTTGATTTGGATCAATCGTAACTCTTTGTAAGACAGGGCACTGGTATGTAAGGTAAAACGAAGATTGGTCTATACCTCCTTTGCTTTGGTCTTCTCCTGTTGTTTATCAACCAACGGGATCCTCAGCTTGAGTAGGTGCTGCACTAGGAAGTTACTCCTCAGTTGATCTGGCAATGGATGGAATACAATCAATGTTGTAAGATTATGAAAATCCACACAGGGAATGATAATTAATGCAAGGGCCTAGAACATATAGATAAGTGGAAGAGTGCAAGAAACTTATGAGATAAATCAATCTGAAATTACATGCTGATTCTGGTCCCTTCATTTTTTGTTCATCCTGTAACAGTCTAAGACCCCGTTCTCACTCAGAAGAAGAGTCTTCTGGATCGGTCTAGAAGATTGCTTCCAGGACCGCTTGTCTGTTCACACTCACAGTTAGACCAATCTAGCCTAGATCGATCTAGCCTGGATCGGTCTAGGAAGTGAGTCAGAACGGGGTTAAACGAAGCGTACCTCTGGAGCGATCCAATGGATCGGTCTAGCCTAGATCGGTCTAGGAAGTGAGTGAGAACGGGTCATAGGTTGTAACTATGGCTTACAAGGATTATTGAATTTTTTGTGTGCATGTTAGTGGCAAACTCATTATAAAACATGCACAGAGCATCAATATTTATGGCAGAAGTACTAACAGATAACATGGGGAACAATATGGGACTATACATATATATACTTGAGACTTTCATTTTAATTTCTATTTTCCTACAAAAAGTACTAAGTACGGAAACAGACATTGACTCACCTTCTTCTCTTTGAGTGTCCTGATTATACCTGAGGGATCGAGTAGCATCCCACTTCTTACGATGTCTCCTGTAAAACACACGGATAACAAAACCCTCATTAATTAAAGGCATAGTTTAACAATGTTAAATCTGAGATGCATGGCCCTACGTGTTATCAGTGTCTGTGATATGGTGTAATATTGAAGCCCTAAAAAAAATGCGCTTCAAAATGATCATGAAGTGCCTTTAAATAAAAAAGTAAAAATCTTTGAGTGACCGGTTTTACCATACTCATTTTCCCCAATAGACTGTAGTGTTATAAAAACCGTTAGGAAAACGAAAAATGAAATTTCGATTACCAATCATAAATATCTTGATAATCAGACAGGCGATCGGCTTGTAAAAGTTATGGGATTCCTGACTGACCTAAAGGTTTATAATTATGATTGCAGCATGAGATTATATCCAGGATTTTGTTTCAGAATCTGAGGCAATGTTACCGAGTCACTTTAATTTCAGACAAAACATGGTTTAGGGTTTACAAGCTCACTTTATAAGCGGTTAAAATTCAAACATTTGATTTTAATAGTCAGTAGATAAATTTAGCCTCAGATCAGTTGTTCAGCAGGGGGCACTGTAAACTACACAGTGACAAGGTCCCTGTTATGGTTTGGTATCATAATTCATGAATGACTTGTCTATTTCACAAGACATAAAATAAGTATTTGTGGCAAAATTAGTTATCATTGAAGCTGCATATTGGAGGATGAATGATAATAATAGTAAAATAAATGAATTTGATAAAAGTTATGAAGTGGTACTTACTTGGAATTTGCAGAATGGCGAGACTTTGCAGATCCCTGGTGAGGATGGTAATTGAAAATAAATGGAATATAAAGGTAAACGTAATGATGGCATGGTAACAATTCTCCTTTAAATGACTTGAAAATTTCCATTTCCCCAGTAAAAATGTATTATTCAACAGTTTTATTTAAAGTAGTTAAATTATGTGTCATTATTTTGTCTTTAGAATGTAAGAGAAAATCTTCTTGCTAGTTTTAAGAAATGGATTACCATTCAGCAAAGCTACAAGTTGCTGTTGACTTTTACAAAGAAAGATTTTCTATTAGTATGGACCGAATATAACTCTACGAGCACAGATCTAGAGTAGTCATCATAAAAGAAATTCTGTACCATTGTGAACATCCATAACTATTGGACTTGTTTTCTACGTTAATTTTGTTCGTTTGTCTGACGTTGTTTTCTACTCTCTTCATGTTTATAAAATTATACAACTGTAGTTCCAAACTCCCAATAAATACATTAAAAAAAAATATAAGGTGAACATGAAGATAATGTTTCTTGATGCATAAAGAAATTGAGAGTTACAATAGATGACTCATGCTAAATAAGGAGAAAGAACACCAAAAAAAGACCCTAAAAGAAGACAGTATCCAATAAATCAGAGAGGTGAAGGAGGGGCAACTTCCAGAAAAAAAAAATGATATAGGTCACTGACCAAATTGACCACCTACTCTCTCAGCTATTTCTCCCTCTCCACCACATTCTAATAGGTTAATGAATCACTTTAATACCAAATACCCAGCTAAATTAAATTGCCAAATTTTCTTGCAATAAAAACATCTTACATAAGACCTGGACATAAATTTAGTACACTAAATCCTTTATGGTGGGCAAGGCAGTAGTCTATCACCAAGACCCTATTTTAAGGCCGCTGCTGAAATGTTAATACAGTTTCAGTTTGTGTTAGGTCCATGGTATCACAGCAAGAAAGCAGGCTTATGCTTTGTCCATAGGACTACAATAGTTTTTTCCTCCTATGATTCACCTTCAGAAATATTAGGTTGATGAAATTTCAATGGAAATAGAAATTTGATCTGATTTATAATTTTAAAAGGACAGAAAGCACCAATTACAACCATTCTAAAATGAGAATAAAAGAATGAGAACAAAAACAAAAGAATAACAAATAAATAAAATGTATAACCACACAAATTGGAGAGATTGAAGTAATATAGTATCTTTTGTATGATTTGCATGTATCACTTTCCTTTGTTTTCTACTTTCACTTGACAAATGCCCCCCGAAAAGACAGAAACGCCAAGCTATATTTCTATATATTCAATTACTCAGAGTAATAATTCTTTCTATCGTATTTTCATGTTTATCTTCCATTTAATACTTTACATTGAATTAATACAAATGTAAAATCTAACATTAAAAGATAAAATTAATACAATCTCTCTCTCTCTCTCTCTCTCTCTCTCTCACACACACACACACACACACACACTCTCTCTCTCTCTCCCTCTCTCTTTCTCCTTATATCTCTCTCTCTTTCTTTCTTTCTCTCTCTCTCCCCCTCTCTCTCTCCATCTTAATCTTTAAATTTGTACTGTGACTGAATAATACAGTCTGTTTTTACAGCCTAATTGACTGAAGTATAAATTGTCAGCACATTTATCTTGTCTTGCATTTTATTGCTGGGAATGGAATAGCCTTGCCACTGAACACCTATTATAGATTGATTTATATAGTCATCTGGTAGGTCTATATGTTTGATTTTGTCATAACTTCATGATGTATAATTAGTTTGACCAGGGACCTGTAAATAGACAGGTACCTGGTTGAACAAGCATGGTTAGGAACAGAGAAACCTGTGTATTTTTATGTTGTTCCCTCAAGAATCAATAGCCATGTTCACACAAGGACCATCGTAGTTTAACACTTTAATTCTGCGAAAGCTTGAAGTTATAAGCAATGACATGATGAGGGTTCACACAGGAGTACAAGGAGTACCGATATTCAAAGTTATAAATGACAAGCCCCGAAAGCAGTCATTTGAACTACAAGCTGGCGTCAGCTATAAGTTGAATGCCTCCCAATGCACATAACTTTTAGAGTGAGAGTGAGGACCCCCCACATAAACTTAAAGTTTCACAATCCCTGACTACAAGATTTGAAGTTTAAAACTGCAACCTAAACTTAAAGTTAACAGATTGTTGTGTGAATGTCACTAAAGTTTCTATTTCCCATGGACATATTTGTAGGTTTAGTGCTTTTCCCTCACATTCCTGCTTTATGGTGAATTTAGATAAGATGAATAATAGTGATCAGAGTCCAGAAATTGGGATTTATGAAAGATATATTCCACCTTCATATTTGGTAATTTGACATGTTGGCTAATGTAAATGGAATCATGAAACAGAACAGATTAGTCCAAGCAGGGACATCATGGTCCAAGAATGGTCTAAATCTATCAACTGGACTATTGGTAATGTAAGCAGGGTCATAAATGGGTACTTTCACCTTTCACCTTTCCCCCACCCTAATCCAGTATACATTTCCACACTCAATTCATCTTTATGACAGGACTAAAGGGGAATAAAGAATAAATGTTTTAAAAGTGTGACCTTCAATTCCTAATCACAGCTATTACTCTGAAACAGTTCTGTACAGTGCAAGTCACTTTTATGGAGAGTACAAGTCCACTCCAAAAATAACTTACTTTTAATAGAAGCAGAAAAATCAGACAAACCAATCAAAAAAAGTTTGAGCAAAATCGGATAACTAATAAGAAAGTAATTAATTTTTGAAAACATATGCAAAACTATGGAACAATTGAAATCACTACACAAATTGCCAATTTGGTTATCAGTTTGTGACGTCATGTCCTCACTATTTATCAATTGCTTTATATAGTTTAATCCCATTAATTTCCCTTTTTATCCCCTAAAACTTGATTTCCCAAGCGTTTGCCCAGGTTATATGATTCGTATCATATTGCGTGCATGACATTTCACAAAATCTTTTATGAACTTTGAAGAATTGATACTATTTTCTGAATATTTTATATGCATAATTATTGATTTTTATATAAATAGTTTATCAAAATTCACATTTTTCATGATTTAAATGAAAAAAAAAATTACTCTTTATTAGTGCATCCGCACAAAAACATATTACTATCAATCTAACTTGGATGCTGGTGTGAAGAAATAAGATTCTTAGGGGGAAAATAGGAAATTTACATTATCAATATAAAGAAAATAATTAGTGGATAGTGAGGACATGACGTCACAGACTCATGAGTGAGTTGCCAATTTGTGTAGTGATTTTCAAAGTTTTTCATGTCATTAAAAATTCATAACTTTCTTATTACCGGGGTAGTTATCCGATTTTGCTCAAACTTTTTTTGATTGGTTTGTCTGATTTTTCTGCTTCTATGGAAAGTAATTTTTTTTTGGAGTGGACTTGCCCTTTAAAGATAGGAGGAGGGAGGGTGTAATTTCTCTCTATGGTGATTCTGTGATAAATTATCTACTGTTAAATTAGTCTTAATTATATTATGGCAAAGTTCTGCAAATTTCACCGATTATCATTATTACGCAACACAGTGATATCTGGAGCAGATTTATTAGTTTAAAAATAATTAATCTAGAAGAAAATCCTGAATACAGGCCTGGATTTTGTTTCATGATGTAGATGGTACACATGTATAACTAACAATTGAACTAAAACAAAAATAATATAAATTTTCTAAAAAAGGAGAAAACAAGCAAAAAAAGCAACAACAAAAAAACGGCCTTAAATCCTGTGGAAACTGGAATATTTACTTCTTACTCTTAGTCTTAGACCAATTTTCATTCAGCACCAACATTTGCTAAACCACAAGACAATCCCCAGCCCTCAGATCACTTTTGATATATTCCAGACCATTTTATAAATTTATTATGACATACTAAAATTTACCAGACAGTTTTTTTTCCTGGATAACAGAATAATTATAATTTAACCCCACCCCTCCCTCTCCAATTCAGACCACAAAATTCATCATAAAAATATTATGAGTGAGGGAAAAGATATGTTGTTTTTAAATAACAATAACAGGAATTTATTTGAACCTGAATTTCTTTTCATAAGAGCTTTTTTTTTGGGGGGGGGGAAGTGTTTTTCCAGGGTTCTTTTGAAACTTTTCAGAGCCAAATCTCTTTCGGCTCCCTTCATTGTGTTTTTTTTTTGTTTTGTTTTGCTGTCAAGGAATATGGGTTGTTATTGAAGGCGTTATCAATCAATCAGTTGCAATAAACCCCCAAAAAATCTAACTTATTAAAGTAATACAGATATCAGATTCAGATCAATATATCAATCAATCAATATACTGATGAAGTAAACATAATAATTATAAGAATAGTTACATATATATTGCGCACATATTCACCCCAGGGGATGCTCAAGGTGCCTACAAAGTACTATTGTTACTCTGGCTTTAGCCCAGCTGGCTAAGGTGCTCAAAGCCTTCAAGGAATAGATTCCTACCAGGTATCCATTTACTACACCTGGGTAGAGAGTGGCAAATGAAGATTAATGTCTTGCCAAAGAAACGCGAACTATGAGATTCACAGTCCGGTGATGTATCGACTACATCACCTCTACATATTAGATATTAGATAGATCTATCAATCAAGCAAACAAGCAATAAACCAATCCAACAAACAAACCTGCCAAATATGCAACTGATCAAATTAATCAACCAACCATGGATATCACCAATCAATAGATCATTAATTTAATCAACCAATGAACCAACAAACCAACCGACCAACCAATCAGCAAATCAGACAATCAACTGATCAATCAACCAACCAACCAACCAACCAACCAACCAATCGATCATCAGCTATTCCACCAACCAATCAGTTTATCAACAATTCAATAAATCTAATCAATATACCAATGCCCAATCATCAACCAGTTGACAGTCTACTTGTTAACCCTAACGGGACAGGATTTTTTTAAGGACTAACTTAATCATGTAATGTTCTTCAAATTGGCAACAATGATATTTTTCTTTTATTGCTATGCTGTTGAAATAGAATACAATATCTCTGAAAACAATATACATGGGCAAGAATGTTGATGAAAAGTTGAAAAAATCACCAAGTTCAGTTGAAAAGCAATGATTTTGAATCTCTCATCATGTTGCCAATTTAAGGATTTTAAAGCTAATTTACCTTTTAACAATTCCTGGCATCAAACACAATATAGTCATGTAACAAACATAGATGGTGTGTGCAGGAATTTTTGCTCTTTTTACTGATGCATCTGGCAATTTGTAAGGGCTCTAAATAAAAAACTATTGAGCCAAACCACAAAATGTGGAATGATCGGCTGCAAAATCAATCAATCAATCAATCAATCAATCTGTCAATATACTAATCAATGAGGAGAGTTTGACTTGCCTGTTTTTCTCTCCCAACTGCACTCTTGCTTGACTGCTTCCTGCTGATAGGCACCTTTCTATATGATCCTTTCCCTGTAAAGTCAAAATGGAGACAGAATATTAAATTTTTAACACACACCAGGCACACTATTAATTTACTATCCCCTTAATATGATAACTATTGTCATCATGTGATGACCATTACTCAAAGCCATGAACAATTCCTTAGCGATAGTATGCAACATTCCAGCTTTTCAAATTGGCAACAAGTAGTCAAGTGTTAAATCAGGGTCCTTTTTCACAAAACATGTTATCAATAACAAGTGTCAATAACTGTTATAAGCCACTGAAATCATGGCATTTGATTGGATGAGAGCAAATTTGTCATAGAAGTTTAGCATTTGTTATTGATAACTATGTTTATGAAACAGGGTCCCGTACTTTTCTCTACAGGTTTGGAATCAATTACAGCAATGGGGAACATAATAGAGTTTAATTTAGAATAACATATTTTGTTAGAAGAATTTACCAGTGCAATAATTAAGGTACATATGATGTTTTGATGTAAATTTAATGAAGAAAGGTATATCTAATCACACTATTAAAAATATAACTTTCACTTTCAGGTTTTGTTAGCATTAGTCGATGGAGGTTTAAATCTTATGGTTACATGCTATATCAGAGATCTGACATTTGCTTCTAAAGGCAACCTTTTCTGCCTGCTTTATTATGTCAAAGATGTACAGTATGGTCAGGGCTTGGATTGTGAATTGGTTTTAGTTTTGTTCAGGGTTAGGTTAAGTGTTTGGACCAAGACTGAAGTTAGTAATCGATCAGAGTTAGAAATTGACCATGGTGGAATTATTGCCAGCACACATGTCGTACAATCAGTATACCCACACGATATGTGTCGGGACAGGTTGGGTATCAGGACAGATGATTTTAAACAATAATTTCATAAACAAGTTTGCATGTAATATCTCAGGAATCTTTTAAAACTTATGTTGGACTATTTAATATTTAATAGTAATATCATGGTTTATTTAATTAGAAATATGCATCACAGCCTGGGGGTCTGAATCGTACAATACTTTTTTACAAAAGTATTTACATGATAATTGATAAAATAATACACTTAATAGAATCATAACAACACAAGTAAACATTAATTTAAATCTCTTAATGCATCTGTGAATTACACATGAACATAAAAACCAAATCTGTGTCTATTGTTGGAAAAAATATTGGTAAATATGATGCAATATTTTCGGTTTAGAGCCAGAAGGATGTTAAACTCTGTGTAAAAGTATATGAATTAATACCCTACTGGCTCTAAACACATGATATTACAAATGACAAATATTCATTGTGGTTAGTTCTGTTTGATAAAATATTCATGGGGAAATCTAACAGCAATCGTGACGCTTTATTTTTGGTTTGGGTTAGACATACAATCCCCGTCCTATATCTCACCTCTGGTCTGTTCTTCGTCATCACCGACCTCATCATCAGAGCTATCCCAGTCATCGGTGGAGGATGCTACAGGCTCCGGCTGGACCTCAATCTATTGAATGTAACATCCAAACAGACATTTGTTATTTGTTGCTTTAAAATCATCATTTTCACAAAATATAAAATCAATTAATATAACTGTGAAAACAACCAGTATTTTGTGGATAAAGCCATTGGTTACAGCATATTGTCATTCTACATCACAGATTATTCGTACACCCTAAATGACAGCTTCAGAATAATTTATCTTTAAAAAGTATCTTGAAATATTATGCAGCTAACATCAGACAAATTGTTTCAGTCATTTCAAAATTCTATTCTTATTTGGCCTGACTGGCAAATACAATCCTGTTATGTTTTGTTGAGTTTACTGGAAAATTTCATAAAAGAAGGCGCATAAATTATATCAGTGATATAATGTGGGATAGATTATATTTATTATATTATATGACCCCCCACTAAAAAAACAAAACTGTATCGAATCAAATTGATGACCTGAACCGCAAGTGTGACTTTCACTTAATTTCACAGACTCTTGCATACTTTCCTCACATAGCTTTGAATGGACTAACAGGACTAACAAAACATGCATCATTAACTACAATTGATATACTGTAATTAACTACAATTACAGTAGACTCACATGTTTGGCAAATGGCATGTTGTCATCTGGGAAGATGTCATGGAGATGACCTTTGACCCCTAGTCCTTCATCGATAACTCCACTCAGGACTTCATCAGCACTGAATACATTAGCTTCAGACCATCTAACAAAAAAGAACGCAAAAGGAACAGAAAAAATAATTTAACAAAAGCAAAATACAATCCAAGCACTTCTAAGTTTGGAGATCAACTTTGAAGACTGTCTGAATTAAAATTTCAATACCGGTACTTAATTTCTTAAACAAAGGGTTATTTAAAAGAAAAGGTAAAAGTCTGTGATTTTCCTTGTAAGCAGCTATTCATTTGTTCTGTACAAGAAAATAAGAAATCTTAATTTTCCTCCAAAGAAATTATTTTCTCATATCCATTCCTGAGTCATCTTACTGGACTAACATATTTACACATCCCCCTTTATGAAAGATATCTTTACTTTGTCAACTACCAAAGAAAAATAACAGAGGGCTGGATTTCCCTCACACTTTCCCTCATCTTCTACTTACATTTAAACCAACTATACATCAAGGTGGAATTCTCTTTAACTAAACAACACAATTCAAATGCTTAGAAAATACACTTGAACCGTTTCCAACAGGTTTGACCATCAGTGCATTATCGAATCCACCTACTTTCCTGGTGCAACCTGCGGAGCTCCCACACAGATGATGTCCTTCCGGTCAAGCAGCGTGTCCGAGATACTGGTTTCTCTGCCATGTTTGGAGGAATCTGACTTGTCCAGTCCAGAGAAGGTCACTAGATGGTCCTTAACTTGGCATCCCTGAGGGTCAAGAGGTCAAAGCAATATTGCATGAATGGTCACCAACTGCACAGAACATTGTGAGATTGAAAACGACGTAGGAATGATATTGAAACATTAGGAAACAGAGTTATAACAATTTTTTTTTTTTTTTTAAACAAAATAAAACCACTTTCTACATTTGAACAATTTGAACATTCTACATTTAAACAATGAACATTTGAACATTCTACATTCTACATTTAAACAATGTACATTTGAACATTCTACATTCTACATTTATACAATGTACATTTGAACATTCTACATTCTACATTTAAACAATGTACATTTGAACATTCTACATTCTACATTTATACAATGTACATTTGAACATTCTACATTCTACATTTAAACAATGTACATTTGAACATTCTACATTCTACATTTATACAATGTACATTTGAACATTCTACATTCTACATTTATACAATGTACATTTGAACATTCTACATTCTACATTTAAACAATGTACATTTGAACATTCTACATTCTACATTTATACAATGTACATTTGAACATTCTACATTCTACATTTATACAATGTACATTTGAACATTCTACATTCTACATTTATACAATGTACATTTGAACATTCTACATTCTACATTTAAACAATGTACATTTGAACATTCTACATTCTACATTTATACAATGTACATTTGAACATTCTACATTCTACATTTAAACAATGTACATTTGAACATTCTACATTCTACATTTATACAATGTACATTTGAACATTCTACATTCTACATTTATACAATGTACATTTGAACATTCTACATTCTACATTTATACAATGTACATTTGAACATTCTACATTCTACATTTATACAATGTACATTTGAACATTCTACATTCTACATTTATACAATGTACATTTGAACATTCTACATTCTACATTTATACAATGTACATTTGAACATTCTACATTCTACATTTATACAATGTACATTTGAACATTCTACATTCTACATTTATACAATGTACATTTGAACATTCTACATTCTACATTTATACAATGTACATTTGAACATTCTACATTCTACATTTATACAATGTACATTTGAACATTCTACATTCTACATTTATACAATGTACATTTGAACATTCTACATTCTACATTTATACAATGTACATTTGAACATTCTACATTCTACATTTATACAATGTACATTTGAACATTCTACATTCTACATTTATACAATGTACATTTGAACATTCTACATTCTACATTTATACAATGTACATTTGAACATTCTACATTCTACATTTATACAATGTAAACCACTTCTACATTTGAACAATATTTATGAGGATGGATTAAACCAAACCATTAAGAATTTAATCTATCAGTCTAAGACACATCCACAATGGTATGTACCTTCAAAAGTTTTGATGTCTATGGTTACGACACCTTCCTCTGACTTCATATTTGCCAGTACATGGACCTGTTTCATAAAACTTGTTATCAATAACAAGTTTCAATAACTGTTATAAGCTACTGAAATCAAGGCATTTGATTGGCTGAGAGCTAATTTGTCATAGAAATTTAGCATTTGTTATTGATAACAAGTTTTATGAAACAGGGCCCAGATCTGAGGATGGTACATGTATCTTAACTATCACAGGAGACAGTAGGAGAAGGGGATTCAAAGACTTTACTGGAAAAGGCACAGAAAAACAGAAGGGGTATAGGAAAGAAAGCAATGATTACATTCTTCCCCTGGGCAAAAACATAGAAGAATCTTCAAGATACTTAAGAGAACAACAATGGTTTTAGGTCTATATAACAAACAAGTTCATTATGAAAGACAACAAAAAAGATAGAGGCAGACTTACCGTGACTTGTTCCAGAGGATCAAACCTATACGCTGGCTGCTCACAACAAGGATAGGATCCTACTACCGACGCCTTGAACGTCTTATCAACAGAATTCACAAAGACTGCTTTCTGAGGGTGCAGACGACACTGGTTGAACTCAGAACATTGGAATACCTGTTGGTGAAAGATAACATTTTGCAGTAACAGGTGAAGACAAACTCAGGTAATGGAAAGACATTGGAACCAAACTTGACAAAAGTGTTTGTTTTTTCTTCATATAAATGAAAAGAAAACAACAATTTACAAAATAATATTATATTAAAAGTTTGTATGAATAAACAAGTTAGCCTGAACGTCGGTTTCATAAAATTCTTTATACAAGATTCGTTCAACCCCACCCCCTCCCCAAAAAAAACTTGTCAATAATCGATCAAGCGATAAGTGCTCCCACATGTGCTCCAGCGAAAATTGCTCTGGTCTTTATTCTGTCACAATTCAAGGCTTCTGTTAGTGTTCCGATTGGGTTTTACATTAGGATTAGGATTAGGTCTAGGATTAGGTATAGTGTTGGTTTCAGGGTTGAAGTTTAGATTTTGGTTTGTATAGGATCTTGACCTAGGAGAAAGTTTCATTGAGCATGTCTTGTAAAAAACCAAGTGGTATCAAACTCTGATTACAATGTACTGTCATGGATGCAAATTATATATATAAATATATCTATTTTTTTTGGGGGGGGGGGGAGTGCGAGGTGAGAGTAGGGGAGGGGTGTTGCACGTACCTGCTTACACCTAGAACATTTGAGGATGTTGAGTTGACCCCATAGCCTCCAGTACACATCCCTCCATGTTTTGAGTTCAGTGTGAAGAGATATCAGGTATTCATTGATGTCCCATGAGGCAAGTCTGGAGAAATACACACACAATTGAACATATGGATTAGATTAGATACAAAGAGAAAATAATTAACAGAGGAAAAAATAACTTATCTTTGAGGTATGTACTCAACAAACTGCATGTACTGCTATAGGTTTCTCTCTATTTTCTCTCACTCTATGTTTTATTATCATGCTATTGCCATTATGTTTCAGTTACATAGCTGATAAATGGTATGTTAACTTCTTGAGCTATTGCACTAGTATTTAATGCTATTTTCTGGTCCCATTTATCCTTTCAATGTTAAACATTCACATTTGATTGTACTATTGATGTACTTTTTGTTTGGATAATAAACTTCAAACTCAAACTTCAAACTCAAACAAGTAAAATGTTAAAAGACAGACAGACAGGACAAAAATGTAATGCCTCCGGCAATAAATGTCATGGCAGAGGCATTCAAAAAATAATAAAAAAATAAAATAAAATAAAAATCAGTTATGAGTATACTTACCTCTCATGATGATAGAGTAATTTGCCTGTTCTGTCAATGCTTAATCTACATAGATAAAGTACGCAATCAATGATACAGAATTAATTTAAGACAGTTACATGCCATTTTATAATGAAACATTAAAATACAGTGTATGAGATATATAATTATCTGTAAAGATTAGGGAAATGATGAATCAATGATAGATTGTCCAAGCTTATATTCAGTTCTGGTAATAAATCTGCATTTTGAGAGAAACTTACTGGCTTACCGGTAAATTAATTCTGAATTGCTTATAATTGGATTCATGAACCAGAATGCACATTCATTGGAAAATATTAAAATGAAGTGAAAATTTTTCTTTCATTGCATTACACTGGAACTCACTGTTTTTGTTGTTGTTATTTTCTTTATAAATCCTGCCTTACTTGAATATTTGTCTGAAGGACAAGTCCTCTAAGAATCCGGTAACCCCCCCCCCCCACCCCCAACCCAACTTCATCACAGCTCGCTGACATGATTGGTATATAAGTCAAACGAAGAGAATATATTACTCACCTGCTAGGAATACACTTGAGCTCACTCTCTGATACTTTGGTAAGTATTCGCTTGCAATGATAGCACCTAAGACATGGAAGAAATAAAGAAAGATCCAAATATTTAATGATTGAGTGAAGCAAGTGATTGTACATTTAGATCATCGCATCTTGGTGCACACTTTGATATTGTAAAACAATTTTGCAATTTTTTCAGTCCACAACATTTAAATCTCCTAGCTTAAATCATGTTTTATCATGCAATGTCGTGGGAGACAACACAGAATACATTTCCCCTACATCATACATTCAGTTGATAGCTGGCTGGTTTACAAGTTTTTATCTGTTACAATATTTTGACAATGGGTTCTAGAAGGGGCATACTAAACTTTATCTGGGCAAATTTATATCATTTTAATTTCTCAAAAGTGAATTGTTTTTGTCGCTGTTGCCCTCCTGCATAAATTTGAATGGGCTACCAGTATTCAAGAACCATGAAAGTGCTTGAGCAACTTTTATTCTTACAAAAACTTCTAGTATATAAAAACTCTAACATGGCATTTCATAAGCAAGAGTATATTGGGGAGGATTGAGCTTACTTATACATAGTTGCGGTGGGTTTTGAGGAATCACAAAGGTTCTCAATTTTCTTCATGAAGAGTTTGCTGAAATAAGATATAAACAAAAGAAACACATTTGTAGTTATAGATTTAATCATATTTTCTTATATTAGTGCAAGCAATAAATACAAAATATAAACTGAAATTTTGACATATATTCTTGCATTTATGCCATGATATTTGATATCATAGTTTGTCCTACATTCTTCAAATAAAACAGAATAAAATCATACATCATAATCAATCAAGCAGAAAAAAAAACCTTTCACTTCCCATGATCCATCTTTGGTAAAATTGAACACAGGAAAATAGTGCTTTAAAAACCATATTGAACAAACAAACAAATAAACAAATGAAATATACAAAAATGATAGTATTAGGTAAATACCTTTTAAATTTGTCCTTCTTGTCTTTGACTTCATCAGCCTCAACATCCTTAAACTGGCTAGCAATTCTAGGAATGAAAATATAAGGGATGGTGATGACAATGATGAAAATGATTATAATACTAGTAATAAAGATCATTATCATTCATATTCGACCACATCTGATTTTACGATTCACGATTTCAAATCTTCTTCTATTGAAATTCAAAATCAAGTTTTAAACATTTGATTTATTTTACACCTAACTGTAATTGCCTACCTCCCCTGCCCTTCCACTGTTTTCATACATGTGGCTAGAGTTTAGGGTTGCACAACACTTTTTCATGTGACAAATGCTCCACGGTCAATTTCCTAAGCTAACCAGGTTCCTAACTTCAACCTTGGACCCAAAACTATACCTAACCCTAACCCTATCCCAAAACCTAACCTAGAACCCAATTTTTACCCTAATCCTTACCCAAAACCTAACCTAAAACCCAATTGCAACCCTAACCCTAACCCTATACTTTTGTCGAAACGAAGCTCAACACAATCGTCGCTGGAACAAATGTCAGATTACAAGATTATTATACAGTGTTACAATTGTTTCATGGAAATTTCCTTACACTAACCCGGACCCAAAACTATACCTAACCCTAACCACATCCCAAAACCCAATTGCAACCATAACCCTAACCCTATTCTTTTGACGAAACAAAGCTCGACACAATTTTCGCTTAACAAATGTCATATTACAAGATTGTACAATGGGCTTTTAAAACTCTCTAATACAGTAAACCTGTAGAACATACCTGGTGACCAGTTTGTCATTGATGCAGTTCATATTGCAAGGAGTGGAGACAATGGCAGACATGTGTTTGTGGCAGAATTCTATACATTCATTTACCTGTTTAGGAAATCAAAAATTTGATCATAACATTTGTAGTTGATATAGCACAATCTAATATGCAATCAACACATTCCAAAGACACAAACATGTGTAATTTAATGTGTGGAAATATGGGATTCTGTAAACTAAACATGGAAAATAATTTGGTAAGCAAAGCATGAAATAACTAGATGGAACTTCAACTGCGCGCAGTCGAAAATGATGCCTCCGCCATAGAGCAATTTTACAAACCAAAATGGAAGCAATTTTTAAATTCAAGTTTGATTGTAATCCATCTGTTGGTTCTAATGATAACGCGATCACAAGCTATTTTGAGATACATAATGAGCCCTGTGACCTTTGACCTCATGACCCCCAAATCTAATCAGTTCATTGACTCTGCAAGATACATACATGACCCAAGTTTTGCGGTAATCCATCAATCGGTTCTTGAGATAACGTGATCACAAGCTATTTTTGCATACATAATGAGCCCTGTGACCTTTGACCTCGTGACCCCAAAATCTAATCAGTTCATTAGCTCTGCAAGATACATACATGACCCAGGTTTGGCGGTAATCCATCAATCATTTCTTGAGATAACGTGATCACGAGCTATTTATGCATACATAATGAGCCCTGTGACCTTTGACCTTTGACTCGTGACCCCAAAATCTAATCAGTTCATTAGCTCTGCAAGATACATACAGGACCCAAGTTTGGCGGTAATCCATCAATCGGTTCTTGAGATAACGCGATCACGAGCTATTTTTGCATACATAATGGGCCCTGTGACCTTTGACCTTGGACCTCGTGACCCCAAAATCTAATCACTTCATTAGCTCTGCAAGATACATACATGACCCGAGTTTGGCGGTAATCCATCAATTGGTTCTTGAGATAACGCGATCACGAGAACGGACGCGACGCACGCCGCGCACGGACGGACGGACAACCAGAAAACATAATGCCTCCGCTACGTTGTAGCGGAGGCATAAAATGCTTGTTGCACGCTCTTTGTTGTGCATATAGCTAGAATGATTCAATTGTCAAACACTCTGATTAAAATTTACAGACATTTGAAACAAATGCTGGCATTGAAGCTCTTTACACAAGGAAATAAAGTAATACAAAAGAGAAAATCAAACAAGAAGAAAAAAAGAAGAACCAACAATCACAGACAAACATAAAATAAAAAATACATAAATTAGGGGATCAGGGCTGTTTCATAAGACTTGTCATCAATAACAAATGCTAAATTTCTAAGACAAATTTGCTCTCAGCCTATCAAATGCCATTATTTCAGTAGCTTACAACAGTTACTGTAACTTGTTATTGTTAACAAATTTGATGAAACGGGGCCCTGATTTCACAAAACAAGGGATGATTCTTGGACATGACTTACCAGTGCATCCATTTTGAGAAAGTCTGATGATATGAGGATAGATATCACATTACTGGCCTCTGAAAGAAAAAAGATATTGGGAAGAAAAAGAAAAAAATAATCTGTGCTCTCAATCATTACTAATTTTTTTTCTTTCTACATTTATGTTCATTTCTTCATTCAAAAATGTTGCAGTTTACGTTTTGTATACTGGTATACAATATTTGATCTATGTTATATGTAATACAACTTCATTCAAAACTATTGAAGCATATTAAACAGCATCTTTTGAGTATACTGATCAAATACAGTCAAACCTGTCTATTAAGGCCACCTAAGGGAAACACAAAAAGGGGCCACTGTAGAAAGGTTCTTTAACACACAGTTCCTTCTAGACGAAGGCAATATGGGTGACCACTATAGACAGGGGGTCTTGAAAGAGAGGTGGCCACCAAGACATTTTTTTACTGTACATGCAAAGCAATGACGCCCAGGGCCAACAGAAGATTGTACAATTGTGAAACTGCAATGAATGAATTCTAGGTCTGGAGTCATAGGAATCTAGAATATATGTAATAATTCCTTGAGAAGCTTTACTTTTTAAGAAAAGCCACCCATTTTTTCAAAAGAGAATGCAACAAACTGTAAACTGTTCATACCTAGTTTGGAGACATGTGCTACTCTCTCAGGGAAATGGCGATGGACGTAGCGCATGAGCCATTCAAAGATCTGGACATCACAGTGGACGGAGATGTCTACTTCCTCCCAGCGCTGGGCATCCAGGGAGAGGTACTGGCGAAGTATTTCATCTCTCGGACCAGCAGATCACGAGGGCAGCTGAAATCGCGCTTAACTGGAGAGATGGAAGGATTTGGAAGATATTACGGATCTATGAATCTATTTTTACACATCTTTATTCGTACACTGTATCTATGAAAGCTTGCACAAATATAAAGGGGTTGTTTCAAGTTTGATGCTACAATGTTTCATTCATAATAAAAACATGTTCAATATTGTGATTCCTAATTAAAGTGAAACTTGACAACCTTGACCACTTGCAAATTTCAAGTTTTGCTGCGACAAAATTGCTCAGGGCTATATTTTATCAAAGATATTGGGCTATGGTTAGCGTTGGAAAAACAATTGGGTTTTAGATATAGTTTTTGTCCAATTTTGTGTTTCATTGTGCCATACATATATGTGTGTAATATCCAACTTTCAAATTTACATTAAACAAGTTTACTACTCATATAGAAAATTATATAATTTGAAAGGTCTGTATCAGATAATACATATTTGATCAAATGCAAAAAATAAAAGAAAGAAAGAAAGAGAGAAAAGGATGATGTATCTCTACAGTGTGGAATATCTATTGGTCCTTTCTAAGAAGACATCACAAATAAAACACATACCATTCTTTGCTTCATCACAGACATGAATCACAATATTGGGGCTGAAACAGAATAGAAAATAACAAATTAATGTTTAATAACTAAAATAAAAAATAGTTCTTTTTTTCACAAGTTGTTAAGCACCTTCTCTATTGGAAGGATATACATGTAGCTTTCTTAACACTAGTTTATGCCAAACTTTTGAATGTGTTTAGAGGAGAGATTAATTTGGCTCATCACCGTCTGATTAAATAAAATGATTTTTATAATTTAAAAAATCCTTGATTCACCATTTTAATTGGTTTTTCTGAGAAGCATACATATGTAGCAAGCTTTTTTCTTTGCTAGGGAAAACTTTTTCATGATTTCATATTACATGCACTTTCACAGATATACATGTATGATTTTGATCGAAGACAATTTATATTAAATCATATAGGTATTAAGGTCAGGGGAGTGTTTCACAAAGACTAAGATTGACTAGTTTAAGTTGGACTACATGCAACTATGGCAGGCCATTCATGCCACTGTTTGCTCTCACCATTTACTGGCATTGGTCTGTCAAGGAACGCACAAATCATGGTCACAAATATATACAGAATTTACATTTTTTATAATTCATTATTGAAGGAAAAAATATTATCTAAAGATCATAATGGTGAGAGCAAATAGTGGCATGAACGGCCTGCCATAGTTAAGTCCAACTTAAAGTTGATCTTAGTTTTTGTGAAACACCCCCCAGGAGGCAACAATATCCACATATGAAATCTAGGATTTATCCATGCATTGATTTTTCCCAAAATAATAATTGCTATTTCATTTTTTTAAATTCACTTACCCTTCCGGTTTTCCTTATGATTTACTGCTGTTTCCTGTATATGATGGAAAAGAGATCATTTAGAATTTGAAAGTATGAAAGACTTGGTTATAAATAATCAATTATACTTAGTGATAGATAGATCATTAGCCCATAGCCTATATGGGAACCTGTTCGTTCTTAGATAAAGAAGAAAAAAGTAGTAGTCTGCAGGTTCAGCAGGTTTAAACCGTCTGCATATTTTGTAGTTACCTTAATATCAAATAAAGAAAGTGAATATGCAGATTTGGAGAAAAACAATAATAATAATAACAAAATAAAATGATTTACAACTTATAATTTCCAGTCATGTTTTCTACTGTCATGACTCATGATAATATCAAAAGATAATATAATTTCTCACTACTACTTACCGTCCTTGTCATCAACTTTTCAGGCCTTTGATCATCGATTTATTTCACCAATTCACATATTATCACTAGTTCACTATAGCTAAAATGTAGGCTAATTAACTGCCTTACCACTGAGATAGACAGAAATACAATATAGCCTAATAGATAGGAAAATAGCAATACGGTAAACGGAACGGAAAGACACAAATCTATTGTTTATGTGCACAGGATAACCTTGAACAAGAGACTTTGTGCAATATACATGTATAACAGATTAACAGGGCAGGTGTATACATTGATTACAATCAAATAAACAACATTAAACAAACAGCAGTGTGAACAGCTAAGCCCGCTCAGTATCCACAAGCAGTTTGACACGTACTCTTTTGAAAGCCCTTTGTTCATTATCTATCCTACATCCTTACACCGCTGGCAATACTAGGGCATCTATACTATGTACATACTACAATGTATATACAGTGTATATGCACGCAAAGGATAGTTTGAGCCTGGTTTGAGCATATGGACCCTGGTTTGAGATGCCCCCACAATAGGCCCATTTTAACATCCCACACCATTTTGAAAAATCATCGATTTTTTTTGGACTACCATTTACACGACTGGAAAAACCGGAAGCTAGGAGAGTCACAGGATTAAAAATTAGAATCTGACCAAAGTTTGCATTTATAATGCAAAAATCGGTGAAACTTCGGCAGGCGTTTACAAAAAACCACACTCCTGAGGTGGATTTTTCGATTTCGATTTTTCGTCGTGTTTGCCGGAATGTGAGAAAAATGATGATTTTTGTTTGCGGGGTAAATGCAGCTAATCTCACTGAATGAGCACTTGAGGTGAGTCGTTTTCTTTCCGAACTGCATGTCATTTTTTTAATCAACATGCATATATTTAAATAATATAATTGCGCTTAAATCTTGCAGAATAATGAATGATTTTGAGTTTTTATCACCCTAATTTTTAGAAATTACAGATACACTGAACTGCTCATTACAATATAACAAAAGGAAAGGAGAAATGGCACTGGACCCTTGCTAACCTGGCACTAAGACTCAGCAGAACATCAAGGCAAAGTTAGCCCGGCAAAGTTAGCCCGGCCCAGATACAGTCAAACCTGCTTTAGTGACCACCTGTCTACAAAGACCACCTGTCTATATACAAAGACCACATTTTTGGTTTCCCTTGAAAATGGTTTCTCATTGAAACATGTACTAAAGGAACCTGTCTACAAAGACCACCTGTCTACAAAGGCCACTTTTGTGTTTCCCTTGGGCGGTGGCTATAGACAGGTTTGACTGTAGTTGAATCAATCACAAATGCATGCATGACTTTTGCATATTATTAAGTGCATTAAAACACCTACATTTAAAATTATTTGAAAGGAATGTGTCAATTAGTTTACAAGAGAAAAGATATTGAACATTTCTAGAGATGAAATTG